>VWZK01018794.1:142904-224638 GCA_013396935.1 Baryphthengus martii | reverse complement strand
AAAAAAAAAAAAAAATGATGACATTTTTCTTTCCTCTTGCTTGTTTCCTGTAAAATTGCAATTGTTTGTAGCCTTTTTGGATCTCTGCTAATCACTTTTTGTTTAGACTTATAAATCTGTGTAAGTAGCCTGCAATATGGCCAGTCAAGACCAATGCCTGTGGATTGGTCCCCTGGAATAGGTGACAAAAATATCCCTTTCCTAATCCTAAAATTCTGTGACAACATAACTGAACTGTCAAGCAAAGAAGGCGTGCAAATTTCCTAGAAACCACAGGCTATGGGCAACAAGGGACTCTGAGTGTGATTTAGTGCACTTCACTGCTCCAAAACAATCACCCCACCCACGCCATTCCCAAAAAAAACTTCTCAGCCTGTTTCCAAAACTCCAGATCCCAGAGCTGTGGAGCTCAGAGCAGGGTATGATACTCCAGTCACTGGCTGGAGAAGACACATCACACACATTCATATATGCTAGTGTAACACAGACTAAGCAATCGAAGAAAGCTGTAGCTACTTGGGGCTGTTGAGTGTAAAGAAGAGAAGACTGAGAGGGAATCTTATTAATGTTTACAAATATCTGAAGGGTGGGTGTCAAGTAGAAGGGGCCAGTCTCTTTTCAGTGGTGTCCTGTGGTAGGACAAAGGGCAATGATCACAAACCGGAACGCAGGAAGCTCCACCTGAACATGAGGAAAAACTTCCTTCCTGTGAGGGTGATGGAACACCAGAACAGGCTGCCCAGAGAGGTTGTGGAATCTCCTTCCCTAGAGACTTTCAAAATCTACCTGGATATGTTCCTGCATGGCCTGCTCTAGGAGATCCTGTTTAGCAGGGTGGTTGGACTCGATCTCGAGAGGTCCCTTCCAACTCCTACCATTCTATGATTCTATGATATTGTCAGCGTTACCTGTCTGTGTTATAACAGGCCGTGTATTTGCAACACGGATGTGTTTTGCTCATCTGTCAGCATCTTGCTTCCACAGCCTTTCTGAGTTTTCTTCTGAGAAAAAAAATCCAAAAACATTATTCCTTTTTTTCAGAGTCCTGAGTCTCCTTGAATACAAATGTGTCTCATACTAACTTCATTCCATTTCTGCCTTTTCTGCTTCTCCCTGTAAAGCCCTTGCAGGCACCAATGGACCCTTGCAGGCACCAATGGACCCTTGTAGGCAATGCTGTCACTGATGTTTAGCCTCCAACGCAAATAATGCCAGGATTTTGCCACTAGATCGCAAACACTATGCAAACTAGTCCTTTCCTTCTACTTTAGAAGAAACCCTCATTATCATCTTACATTATCATGTCTCTCATACCCTAAAAATAAGTATTAATGTTTAAATCACAGCAATTCACAGAAAACAAATATGATAAAGAGACTTGTAGTCAAGTGGGAGAAGTGAGCATCCTCATTGCGCAGCAAATTCGCTTCCTACGACTGCTGCGCAACTATTCTGTGAATCAGGAGCAAGAAAATGGCAAATTGGAATCCTCACAACCCAGCTGCATGTCCTTTCTTCCCATCATTAAAAGATAATCCAGGCTTTCTAGCACTGCTGTTTTGTTAGGCAGAAACTCATTGACCTTTTAAAGTTAATTATCAACTATACCAGAATCATATTACTGTTCTCATCTACCTGTATTCCTATTTGATTTGTATAAAAATGTACGAAGGAAGACAAGCACACCATTTAACTGCAAGGTTGAACTTGTTTTTCATCAGTGGAGAGGAAGACAACAAAATCATCACAGACAGCAGTTCCCACCAAGATTTGATTTGGAAGTTTTGCACAGAAGCTAAAAAATAAAAAGACTGTGCAGTTCTAAATCATTTAAAATAGTGTTTGTGGACAAAGAGCACTTTCAGGAGGATGTGATCAACTGAATGGGATCTCAGATTCCAGCACAAGCAGCGGGGATCTGAGAGGACTTTCTGGGTGCTCTATGCAACCCAAGATCAAAGAGCTGGGTTGAGGCAGGAGATGTGGGGACAAATTCACTCCAAAAGGACAGCAGTTTCGCAGCTGTCAGAGCTGTGTTGGTCAAAATCTTTAGACATACGAAGTTAATGTTTGTAAAGAACTGTGAAGATGAAAGTCCTGAAGATAAAGATTTCCTTGGAGGTCTTTGGTCTTTTTTTCAGCTTTAAACAAAGTTTTTAAAAGGTTCTGTATTTGGTAGAAAATGCAAAATGCTACTTATGCACACAGTCTTCCCAACACCTACATGCAGAGACAAGAAGTACTCACACAGATGTGAAGTGAATTTCATATAATTTGTTTCTGTTCCAATACTGGCCAAAATATTTTTGCTCTAAAGAGAAAATAACCCAAAAGCCTCCCACGAAAGACTACATATCAGGAAAAGTGGAGCTTAGGTCCACAGAAATCTCTTGAAAAGCATGTACTGTTTGTAAAAGGAGAGAATAGAGATAATTCTCTGTCCGCTCTCTGCCTTCAAAAGCATGTTAAGTCGGTTAGGGCTTTTAAAAACCTAAACTGATGTAATTACAGATAACACTTTCCCCAGACTTCTCAGGAATGGCCAGCAGTGTATTCTTTTAAATTCAACCAACCTGTTTGGAAATCACTGCAAGTACTCATGGCATGTGATTTCAGCCAAGTCTCTCAAAACGTCTGCTGGACGGTGGTCCTCTCTCTATCTGCCGAAAGCAAAGGGCAAAGAAAGTAGGTAATTTGTCTCAAGACCAGTATGGGCCAAACTAGGACCCAGTTCCAAGCTTTCCAAATACGCTTTACATGGACAGTCACTTTCCACTTGTTCTAAATGCAGTTGGCTAAAAATACCAAATAGGGAACACCACATGAATTTTCAATATAATAATAAGCAATGAGAGAGAATCGCCGAGAACATCAGCCAAGAAGTTTAATTCAAGAAGTTGTTTCAATAAAGCTGAGCCATTTTACTGAAATACATTGATTTTGACCAAGATTTCTTTGCTGGCAGACTAAGCTTCAGTGCTCTGATCACTTCTGATTAGAGAGATGAAAGCTCAAGCAAAAGAAACCTCCAAGTTCTGACTATAAAAGCACTATTCGACATACAGCTACTCTGCAACATTTGGAAGATTCCTTGCATCCTCATGGAACAAAGACAAATGTCATACATAGGGATAGTCGCCCTGATGGCTAGACCTCCATCAAGCTCTTCAGAGCTCCAAGAGAATCAGATATTTGCCAAATTGAGACTGCTTTTACATAATAAAGTTAATAATAGTAGGTATTGGTCCCTAACCAATGCAGTCACTAGAACGACTCAATTAAACTATCAGGTCACCTACAGTAGTGTAAGTGGAATCATTCTCTAAGGCTCTATTAACTTCATTGACCAGGCCAACACTGAATTTTATGTGAACTTGGATATGCAGCTCACAAGTGGACTTATAAAAGTGTTTCGAAACTTCTGAATCCCACCTGTGGCGCGCAAAAAAGATTTCTTCCCATTTCAAGAATATTCATGAACAGCAATAGATGGAAACAGAAGAAATGTTGCTTTGAAGCAAAGGGGCACTCAAGTCTGAGATAGAGAATCTACTACATCCTAAATCTGCTGAAATGTAGTGACAGTCTTTAAAGGGAGAAAAACAGCTCAGTAATTAGAGATTTTCTACCTTACCTTCTGATCCTATACAATTGCCAGATAGTCAAACTACGTACAAGTCTGCATAGACCCTGATATTCATTCTTTTCCAATATCTGTGTTGGTTTTGGCTGGGATGGAGTTAACTTTCTTCACAGCAACTCGTATGGTGCTGTGTTTTAGATCTGTGACCAAAACAATGTTGGTAACACACTGATGTTTCAGGTATTGCTGAGCCGTGATCACACAGCATCAAGGACTTCTGTTTCTCCTGCTGCCACCACAGTGAATAGACTGGGGATGTGCAAGAGCTTGGGGGACACAGCCAGGCAGATGATCTAAATGGGAATGGTATTACAGGAATGTCTGATTTTCAAATCACTTTTCCCCCATGGAAGCATAGAAAGTAATCCTGGGGTTCACTTCCACCTCACCTTTCCCAGTCAATATCAGTTTCTACTCTTCTAAAGCCACCTGTCCTATTGCTTTTGCTACTTGTGATGCACACAGCACCCACATCTGTAGCAAGAATCATGGTATCAGAAGCTGTAGAAAGTCCATCAGCAATCATAAAATTGATAGGGAAACAGTTTAGCCAATGTATACAAATATTGCATGGTGCACATGGACGTGGCATCAATTTCTGGTTGCTGCTTAATTTTGTAGGTGACTCAAGGGAATGTACAAAAAAAAAATCATTTAAAAGAACAAGAAGAATTCAAAATTATCTCAGCAAAATATAAAAAATGGTCTATGAAAATGAAAAAAAAATATCAACAAAGATAAGAGCAAGAATTTAAGATAGGCAAAAAATATCCAGTTATAATAGCAAACTGTTGACTTGGGAGCAGGAGAGGATCTGAAGATTGTAGACACAGACTTCACTATATCATCCTCTTGTTAAAAAGGCAAACACTGCACTGTGGGGACAATGAATGAGAAGATATTCCATCAAGAGTGGCAGTAACCCTTTCACATCAGACACACTTATAACATCTCACTGAGATACCATATTCACTCCTGAGATTTTCATCATGAACCAGAGAAATTCCAGAGCACAAAAGAGTAAGAAGAGAAAACAACTTACAAGAAAGCATTGAAAGAATATGCACAGTTTAACCTGAAGACTAGAATTTGGAAAGACAACTTAATTGCAGTCTCCAAATATGTAAAAGGAACCTCCAAAGAATGAAATAATGTTTCACACATTCAGAACAGACAAGACAATAAAGATTGGATGTGAATCATGGGCATTTCAGATTAAAGAGGAAGAGAAATGTTTCGTAAAGGAAAGAGTGAAGAATGGAAAAGATTGCCCAGGAAGGCTGTGGATTTTCCATGATCAGAGATCTTCATAAAGTAAACATATGTAGGAATGCCACAAATGTACCTGATCTCCTCTTGGGATAAAATTATCTCCTGTCGTCCTCCTCTGATTCTACGGACACCACAAACCACTTACAAAAGCCTTAAGGTTTAATTACTAAATTTCATAAATCCAGTATTAGCATATTAAGAATCTGAACAAGTAAAGTTGTAATTCCTTTCATGTACCTAAAACTACCTCCTCCTCCGGGACATAATCCGACATTTTTAATGGTGTAAAGCCCAGTATAACTCTAGTGATTTAAGTCTCAGCAGTTGTTCTCCAAATGTAATCAATACATATCCTAATAGAGTCACATGGAGAACCGGAGTGCTGGTACTCTATCGAGAAGCAAGCATGCCAGTTTTGGTACTTTTTTACTATGTAATAGTAGCAAACCCTCATTGTCAACCATGGGAGTGGGTGATTCAGGCAAAGACCCAATATTTTAGTACAGACAGGTCAGTCTTACTGGCTGACACGCTGAACCAGCCAGTCCTAACGAACACTGTTGTCTTAGCAAGTATTGCTAAGACAATCTACCTAACGAAAGAGCAGCTTGGATAAGACAATGAAAACCTAATTCCTGCAATAGCAGCCAGGAAAGAAGAGACAGGGTGGAAAAACACAAGGTCACCATTTCCGATGCAATTTGCCCATGTTAACTCTAAACTAAGAGTCTACATACTCATGCCACTTGCAGACACCATCATCCATAAAGCCACTATTACTGTCAGTCATCTTCTTCCACCCTACAGTTCCTGGACCTACTGAAATTGGATCAAACCTTCAAAGAGCTATTCTGCACTAAAAAGGTGAATGTTGGAAGAGTTGGTAGAGCTATAATGCTTTCCAACAACTACAAAGCACACACCTGGAGTTGGCTATGAAAAGCATCCAGAGATGTGAGTGATCAGCTGGCATGCCCACATGAAGCCTTGTAAACCCATGACAACAGCAATGGGGAAGCTGTACAGCGGTAACTGTGTATTTATGCCACATTAAATACGTCAGAAATGTTAGCTGCTTACATCCCGTCTCACAAGTGCTGCTCCAAGCCATTTTCACATAAAATTAAATAATTCACATAGACTTAAACAAGATTTTACAATCACAGAGGAAAGAGCTAGAAGCGACTTTGAAAAGTCATCTTGTCCTGTCTCAAGACCAAACTGTACCTATCATTCCAGATCGACAAGTCATCAGCAGTTCTGCCTCAATGACCAGAAGTCACAAATCAGAAAATCCTAAATAAAAATATCGCCTTCAAAGACAATGGTCCCACATATCAAGTGCTCAGACTATGCTTTTTCTATCGTAACCAACACCCATTTTGTGTTGTGCGATGTGCCTCTGGGCTCTTAGTGTACAGTGCTTAGTTCACACCCAGGAGGCACGACACCCGGGAGGGCAAAGCCGCTGGTAGTCAAAGATGTCTTGCAATTATGCAGTCCATTAAAAATATAGTTCTATTAACTTCACAGACACTTTATTGTAAGTCTCAGATTAAACTGAGACGATAAGGCAGTTGTGCAAGACTGATCACTGAGCAGGATACAGCATTTAAAACTCAAAATTCATCAGCATCTATAACGGCAGATAACTCTTTCCCAAAGATTTCCCTGGGATAATTCTGGGATTGTATTATTAGCTTTGAAATCTGGGTCCCAAGAAAAGCTTAAATATTCTTTCAGAACCAAATTCCAGTGGTTCTGAATGTGAAGAGTAAAATTGACACCAACTTCCCTATAAAGGGTGTAGCAGGATGGCTTTCTTGAAGGACGCATACTACTCTTCCTTCTCACTTTTGGCAATGTGAACAAATGCAACATCTAGAAATGTAATGCTACCACACAGCTACATCAATATGCACAAGAGAATTATCATGTTAGCAAGCTGGGATTTCTAAAGTCTGTTCCTTCATACTGGATTAAATTGTCTTCATATTTGACGCACTTTTAGCTAGGATGTTAAGGATCTTGTTTCCAAGAGAGTTATGTTTAAAGTAAGAGCACGGCAGCTTCTGTCTCCATATCTTTTCATTCAGCAGTCCAGCTGGAATTAGAAAACATATTTTAATGGAAAAAATACAGATGCAGAAGACAGGAAAAGCTGAAGAAATTTCAACCAAACACAGAACCCTTAAGGGACCCATGAAAAGGTTTCCTTTTTCAAAGACTACAAGAGATTTGACATGTCTTGCCATGAGACTCACTATTTAACATTTTATTTTCCAATCAGAACCTGTACGAAATTTAAAACAAGTTGGTGGAACTCAATATGTAAAATCCTACTAAACTGCATTGGATTATGACTCTAGGAGTAACTTATTATTTGGGTTCATGAATAAACTGAAAAAAAAATAATTCACATAGACCTAAGATTGAATGTTACTACATTGATTTTCTAGCAAAAGAACAAAGATCTACATTGCTCTCTTTCAGGTATTTTAATAAGTACAAAGCAAAAATGCACCACTGTTACACCACACCACCACTAAATATAACACCCCACAGTCTTACCTCAAAGGAAAACACAAAAGCAGAAGGGAAAAGCAAGTGGAATATGGACAAAAATGAGAACCACCTATCTGGAAGAACACCACTAACCAGCAGAAAGCCTTGCTTTCCATTTTAGGCGAGTTTATCTCAGCTTACATCAACTTCATTTTATATTACCTTAGTTTACATCAATGGATGACTTCAGGCAACCACCTTGATTTCATTCAGTCGCTGGTTATGGATAAGGATAATGATTTCATGACAGTTTTTGCACTTCATTTTGTAGCTATTGGCATGGTACAATTTCGTGGTGCTTTCCTTCAATTTGAGCAAGAATAACCACCTCAAAATGTGGGTCCTTAATATGAAGACAACTGCCTCATGCTTCAGGCAGCTTCCTACAGCAACCACAAGGCTCCGGGGAAAGAGAGGTTGCATAGTACATACAGCCTGAGAAAAAAAAAAAAAACAGAGAAGAAAGTGAATGTCTCACAGGAGCCTGTTTAGCTCATTTTCCCTAAGACAGACCCAGGTGGGGAATCTTCAAGATAACAAGACCTGAGGCAGATGATCTTCTTGACTGTAGCATCCATCCTGGTTCTCTCTATGGAACTTAGTGGCAAACATGATTGAATAAAAAGCTCTGGAGTTCAAGTTTCTTCTCAGACCTCACCCAGGGCTTGATCAAGCAGCAACAATGGTGCTGTGCTTGGCGCAGCACTTCGCCCTGAAATCACCGAAAGATCTGGGGTGCAGGTGAGAGGACACAATCCTTTCAGCAAAGCAAGGAAATACAAAGGAGGGGAGTACTCTTGAGTTGGAAAAAGCTTGACAGCAGGGAAACATTGTGTTTTATGCCAGGCACTGAGCAGAAGAATAGCAGCACATATTATGCGTAAGAATCTTCCTGCCTGACGTGGTAGGACATGGGTATGTTCTAACACCTGTTAAATCACACACAGAGAGATTCACTTGCAGAGGGAAGTCCCTTTTCCTCCCTGGTTACAACGAAGAGTACACAGGATTTCATTTATAGCAAAGTAAGCAATCCAATTTCCAATCTCTGTTCTCCCTAAGGACACCTGAATTTACATTCTTCACCTCTTACTGCCAAAGAGTCCAGGTATTGGGTATTCTTCTGGATGGAAGTCTATTTAAAATAATTTAATATTTATAAGAGTAAGGACTGAAGTCTAAGTGTATCATGCCTTCCACATCCTAAGTGCCCTAACAAGCTGTGCTCACTTTCATGGTCTCACGAATATTTTGAGATACTTATGAAGAGGAACAGCTTAACCTGAAGACATACATGACTGGTCTGTGACTGATTACAAGAAGATACTATTCTGAGTGTATGTGGTAAGCACAGTCTCCCATTCTGTAAACTTCTAACGGGGTAAGTCACATTCTCCTGTTATCACTAGCTTGAGACTGTTACCCTTACTTCGTATTTCTAAGCTCTTTCTGGTCCAAAGAACCAGTAGTTTTGCTGAAACCAGAATAATAAAATATGCAGAGACCATGAGTCAGAGACGAAAACTTTTCTATGTACAAGTTAGGTATTCTTTGTGAAACACAGCGCTCCCCTCGAGGAACACAAATGTTGAGAGAAGTGATATATAATTTAGAAAGAACTGCATCTCCAGCACAGAACTGGAGAAACGCTTTTCCCATGGCCTCCAACGACAGTCACCTTTGCTGCTTCCCAGCTATCTCCCAGAGGGGTGGATGAAATGGAGGCAACACACGCTTTCAGAGAAAACAATTTTTACTCATCCTTTACACCATCAAAGATTGTACTTTACCTATATTTGCTTCAGCATTACTGCATTCTAAGCAACTACTACCAGCTATCATTTCATGTCTTATTTCCTCTGTAATCTCCTCACAGTAGCCTAAGGAAGATCAAAACTTTCTGAAGCACAGTAAAACTGACCTTTTAATCCATGGCTTGCTGATGAAAAATAGTATAAATTCGACATTAAACCACTGAAATTATCATGACAGCTTATTTTTAAGTTATTTCTCTTGCAGTGACACAAATTTACAAAGATCCTACAGGAAGTAATTCACAACACTGCAGATTTCTACCTCTACCAAAAGGTACTTGCCAAAAATGGAAAAAAAAAACCCAAACCATACTAGCTCTTCAGGAAAGTTGCAAAAGACCCCTAAGGGACTGGAAATGAACCTAGAAATTCAACCCTGTAATATTTAGTAATCAATTTCTTAATCTGAGCAGTTCACAACAGTTAGCAGAGCTGCATGGCACAACAGTTTGACAGGAAAAGAACAGGAAGTACATTGAGACACTCAGAAAATGCCTTACCCTCGCCCATGCTAAGGACCTTCTACTTGCCATTTGGAGCTTTCCCTGCAGCACTGCAGTCTTCTTGCACCCTTTTTCCTATGCACTGGAAGGATGCTGCGGCCATGTTCTCATCCGTGTCCTTTTGTCCTTGTCCTGTTCTCCCAGCTCTGCCCCTTCAAAGCCTGAGCCTGCCATGTCAGGTTTCCCAAGCAAAGCAATTGACACCGATGCGAGAATCATCCTTTCACAGAATCACAGAATGTTAGGGGTTGGAAGGGGCCTTGAAAGATCATCTAGTCCAATCACCCTCACGCCTTCTCGCCTCCATTTCGTAACTTTTACACAAAAGAAAAAAACTAAGCCTAGTGAACAACATGGTAGACAGCAGTCCTTTAAATAGTGGACAGGCCTTTCCTAGTGACAGCCATGCACAAAGCTTAACAATCAAGTGATGTGCAACTCTTGCCTCTGATCACAGGGTGCTCTAATCAGCACTAACAGCATCACAAGGAGGAACAATCAGCAAGGCTTTTTTGAGCAGGTCCTGATGAAAACCACATAGTTATTATCGGAAAAGCATCACGGCAGATCACCTGCCACACTAGAGGGGATGCCCAGGGGAGCTCCCTGCTATGATTTTCTTCTTTGCTGGCCATTGCAGAGTATTTTCCCTTCAGGTTCTTCCACTCTCCTCTCTTTCTTTTCTGTTTTTCATTGTCATCAAAAGTAACTTAAGATTAAAGTTGTCATTTGCCAACAGCTGTGGACTGTCTCCTCATCTTCTGTGCAACAGATCAGCTTGAAAAATACTACTTCATATTGAAAGGAAGTATAAATATTTTCATTAATTCTTGCGCAGGGGGGCAGCAGTAGGTTTACCAATCACATCCTATGTGAATGTTTGTATTACTACAATGAGCTCAACTTAAAGAACACAAGGACTCAAAATCAGAAAATGATTTTCTGTACAGTTTCCTTCTGCAACAATGTATTTGTATTAATCAAAAAATTCTTAAAATGTACACCATTTTCTAAAAAAAGTAGTCATAATAGTCAAGCACTGGCAGTATGCTAAATACAATATATAAAAAATCAGTTGCCTCAAAGATTATAAAAAGTCCAGAAGCAGAAGCTACATTTTGAACTCCAACAGCCACATAGATACTATTCTTTTGATTCAGCTAAAATATGAAAAAATAAAATCACTGTACACTTCTGGTTTGTCAGGCTTATGGGTTCATGTGATCCACAGTGTCCACACCAGGTAATCAGCAATTAAACAGTATCATTGGTTTTAAAATACATTAGCAATACATAACACACTGGTGTTAAGAAATTCTTAACATACAAAATATCTTTTAATATAATTTATGGCTTATATAGTCCTCGAATGCAGGGATGTTCTTATTCTTTCTTTTTGGTAAAGTCATATGGTTTCCACCACTTTGCAAACTGCAACACCTTCTTCCTCTGTTCCTCAAAGTTCTGTCTGACTCCTTTTCTCCAGAGCCGTGGTTCCAGGTCCAGCATGCCGCCAATAATTTCCTTTTCAAATAGAAGACAGACAGATATTGATAAATGCAAAATTACCATACTACTTAACTCTATTTTACCATAGAATAAAGAAATATAAATTCAAATCATGAGACTGTCACTGTTTTCTTCAAGTGATAGTTATTAAAACTTGAAATTCTGAAAAATGCACCAATTTAGAAATTAGAACTGTAGCTGTTAGATGTTGACTAAGCAAAACTCTTAAGTACAGGATAGCAATGCACTGCACAAATATCCTAACATTGCAAATTAATATATCAGTACGTTTGAGACTAACAAAAGTTCAGAAAAAATTAAAGTTGTCCACTTTGCTCTTAACTCTTTCTGAATTAAGTTGTATTTCTCCCCAAGCTCTTGATGTTTTTATAATATTAACTCTTTCAATAAATGATACCTTTGACATAATAAAGAAAGGAAGTTCTTCCTGTATATACTACTCTCTATACCACATGGAGTAACTTAACCACACAAGCATTTTACTAGGACTTGTCTGTGAGTCTGTGTGTATGTGCACCTTAATTTATACAAGCAGGAGTCAAGGCACCTATATGAGAACACTATGGCCATGAAAACTCTTATGTAGATGCAAGTATGTTCCATCTATTACATTACATGTCAAATATCTAGAGATCCTATTAATTCAAAAGAAACATGGATCTAGAATCGCACTCTGAGTATCAGTGAGTGAGGATATCAATGACTCCTTTATTCAACAAGACAAGTTATGACAACTCACCAAGAAAAGCTAGCTAATAAACTGGGATACGGTACATCAAAATGATTGTTCTAGCAACAACTGGTTTAATTATTTAAATTTCACAAATCAGAGTACAATTGGTAAATCTATCTTTTATACGACAATACCTTTCCGAAGTAATGAGGGAACTTGTGTTGATCTTCAATGACATGAGCAAATCCTCCTTGAAGGCCAAAGTCCACAGAGAAGTATGGGAATCCTTTAGGAACCTATACATGCAAAAATCACATTTTTAGATGTTTAACAGACTGTAGGCATTTAGTTAACCTCCCCTCCACTTAATAAATTTAAAAGTGGTTTTACAGTTGGTATTATGATCTTTTTTTTTTAAAACCACTTCTCAAAAAAAGTATGTGTAGTACAAAATTGCAACAGAGAAATAATAAAGCAAACAAGTAAGGGAAAAGAACAACACACACCTACCAGATAACAAAAACTGAAAAGGTAATTTCTGGGTGGTAGAAACTCCAGAGGCCACCTCTGTAGCACCAGGTCAGAGATGGGGAGGGACCAGGCAGCAGCATGCATAGTGAGCAAGTGCCTTCCTGACTTCACACCTCTGAATTACACAGATTGACTAGAAATTTTAGGACAACCACCAGCAGGCTGCATTTATTAAAGATAAGGTTTTGTGTGATAACAGGAAATATTTACCCAGTAGAAACACTGACACTTAGGGCTAACGGGAAACACCTCTACGGAGAGTAGACTATCAGAAAACACCACAACATGACTGGAAGTTATCCTTATTTTTCTGAATTGGATAATTTAATAATTCAGTCAGCCTACAGAGGAGACACTGGCTGCCCTGTCACAAGGAAAGACCCTTCAGCCTGATAGAGTGAGAAAGGAATTCATTTATTGCTACAGTATTGCAAGTAATTTCTGCTGTTTCACTGCAACAAACTATTTTCCACTCTTATAATTGTTGAGGACGTTCCTGTGCAGGTAGGATTTACAAAGGCTCAAATTCACAAGCATTTCCTCTGCCACAGTCCACAAGGCATGTCCACATACTGCTTGAAAATTCATTCTCTGTTAAGATTTAATACAAAGGAGCAATATAGCATAGTAAGAAACATAAAACATTTTAAATGAACTAAAAAAATAATCATTAAATGAAAAAAATGAATTGGCGGGTGACACCTTAAGGAAAATGTATCGTGTCTGGCTGGGATGGAGCTCATTTTCACCACAGCAGCTCAGATGGTGCTGAGTGTTGGACTGGCAACTATACCAGTATTGGTAACATACCAGTGTTTTTGTTACTGCTCTCCTGATTGTGTCGCTTCTCAGCCCAATGCCCAACCCCAGCTTCCTCACTGCAGGGAGCAGAGGGACAAAGCAAAGGCCTTGATGTCGTGCAAGGAAGGGCTGGATATTTATGCTCTGCTTCTGGAGACCATGGTCCCAATTTCTGCACACAATCCACCTGTTAGATGATGTCTCAGCTATGCTTGACCCTACTTCCAGGAATCATCACCTCCTAATATAACTCTCTAACTTCCCAAACCTCAGCTTGGTCTCTGTATCTCTCTATCTTTCTGAAGACTACACAACTGTGTATCAATTTACACTCCGATGCATTGTATTAGTTCAAATAAGTGTCATGACTTAATCTGAAATCCTGAAATCTGGCCTACCTTCAAACAGGTATATAATAGTCCCTCATTTCTCTTCAGTAACTGCCTTAAAATCCTGTGCTCAAAACCAGACCCAAATTTTCCAGGTGAAGGCCCACTATTTTGAAAAAGGCAATCCATACCTGACTCCCATTACATTTATAAGACATTTTAGCTTATGTGTTAGAATAAATTTTGTCTTTTTGCTACATTTCCTACCACTGTTCGTTTAGTTCAAGAGTCATCACAATTTACAAAACCTCTCCTACAATACATCCACTCCACTCCTTAGGTCTTCTGCATTTAATCACATTTTTTGTCATATCAGGTTTCATTGTCTCATTATTAAATCCCATTTCCTTTTTCTTCCAAACCAGGATTATTTTAGTGTAAAAAACACTTTCAGAAATTTGGTCAAAGTAGTTTTTACTTTAATATTCAAATTCAATTTTACTGTAATATTCAAAAGATGGAACAATCTTTGAACCTAACAGTTTCAGCATTATTCTTTTAAGATTTGTATATACAAAGATGTTTCAGTTTAGTATTCAGGAAAGTGTGCTAGTGCCTTGTTTTAGAAAGAAAGACTCATAATGCTATTTATATTTTCACTTCATAAATTTAGCAACACAAAAGGCTGTTCTAGGTCAATGAAAAAGACACATCATATTTTTTCCAGAGAAGTAATTTGCAAATCTTTGATCTACCTTAATTCTTGAAGTTAATCAAGAAAATTATGTTGGTGCAAAGTATCAGCTTTGTTCTCAACCAATGCTTGCAGCTCAGTTCACCAATTGTTGAAATAAATGGGAATCTTTTCCCTAATGTCAGTTATGAGTTCAATCAGACTCTTAATTCCCATCATACCTATGCCATCTTCTGATGCGCTAATCTAATTGTGTTCCCTTTCTTCTCTCTTGAAACAGTTAATAATGAAAGAAGATGAAAAGAATTTTACTGAGAAATTTAGTGTTCAGTACATTTCATTACTTACAGATTTCCGAATATCTTTTGAAGAAAGATCAATTAACTTCTTGTTCACGGACCACTCTTCATCAGACTCCATTATAGCTTTCTGTAAAATAATTTTATCTAAATGTGAAAATAGTCCTTCATACAGCAAGCAAAGAACTAACTTTTCAATGCAGTGAAGTACACGGCACTGCAAGTACCAATTATTTCTTGAAACAGTGACATTACTTTCAGCAACCTTTCTGATTTCCACAACTTACATACTTCATAAAGGCATTATATAATAGCTTCAAACTCACTTAATTCTGGTCCTCTTTTTTTTGTAAATTTAACTTTTGCCTGACACAAATTATCTCTAACAAGTTTCAACTAAAAGGTCACAGTCTCTTTTTACTAAGTTCTTACAAAATCTCTTATGAATTCATTACATTATATTAGCCTTTTGTCTTTTTTTTTTTCCTTTTTAAACACTAAGAGGAGCATCCAGCTTAGAATGCTGATTGTGCTTAAAAAAACCTTTAAAGCTGTCTCTGTATCCTCTAGAGTATGAAAGAATATAGCGTAGTGTAGGTATCTTTTAAATGTCGTTTGCTGTGTATTTTAATGGTGGAAACTTCTGGAAAAAAAAGTTTTATGCAAATGGCATTGCATTAAATCTTGTACTTTATCTTTCCTTTCAGACAAAACTCAACTTTTACCAGCACTTGAAGCATAGCAATGAAATAGTCAGGTGGAAAGTCTCTGATGTGGTAAAAGTTACTACATTCCTGTTCATCATACTGACTGCTCCACTTCAACAAAAAACAATCACAATATTTCCAGAAAACAAAAATAATATTTCAAAGAACAAATAAAATAAATTACCTATAAAAGGTAAATCATGACTCGGTTGCTGAAAACAGAAAGGCCTCAGTTCCAGGCAAAAGCTTTACTCAGGCTCTCCTCACAGGGTCAGAGGAAAAGAGACCAGAAATGTTCTAAAAGATCTATCTATCATGCTGTCTAACATTCATCAGAGATCAAAGACACATGTAAAATTTGGGTTTACTGAAAGAAAATGGGGATCAAACATCATATAAGGCTATTTCTTAAAATAGCTGACAATATTTTCTCATTTTATGTTCGCCAAGGCACAGGCCCTAAATGAGAAGTACAGCAATCCTTACTCCATTTCAAGAAACTATAATTCTCTCATCTTCTTCCACTGTTTGTCAGTGCACTCAGATTTGAGGCAATTGCAATGACATACAGCTCTTCCACTGACTACTTGAAAAACAGAATTACCTCACAGAACTTGTTTTAAGATCAAGGATTACGATCAAAGAATGGATCAAGGAGGAGGATAAAAGAATCCATCTTTGCAAAAATAGGACCTGAATATCAAAAAAAGTTTTCCAGAAATAGATGGATGATGAAAAATACATTCAAACAACCCAAGAAAAAACATTTCTGTGCACCTTAAAGTAGATTGGAGCCATATCTCCTACTTCTTTTGGAAGAGGAATGCATTCATAGACCATGTGATACCGTTTCTTCATACTCATGTTCGTTTCTAGGAACACACAGTCCAAGTCTTTATCTTCAAACATTTTCACCAATGCATGTCGGAACATCTGTTTAAAGAAAAAAAAATACAATTGGAATTAAGTTTTCAAAGCTTTACTTTATAATATTTTATATTATTTCACTAACATTATATTCATAATAAACTCATAATAAAATGGGCAACAGCAGCAGTCATACTAGGAACATTTTATATTAATCAATAATTTAATATGAACTTTTTTTTCTGTGATACAAACACAGGAAGTCCAGAAAACTATTCTGAAATATACATTATAATTGCATCACATACTCAGTTTTAATAAATACCGCATATTTTTACAGTTGAAATTAAAACTGTGTTGAACTTTGTAACTGTGATGCTCCATAAAACAACAGTAGGTCCTAAGCTTGCAATTTCTAAGAAAGTAATGTCTTGGGTTCTACAGACTATAGATACCATTATCCTTTTACTACTACTTACAATTACACAGTTTAAAAGAGAAAAAAAAAAAAAAAAAGACATTTCCACTAGGCATGCTTTAACCTTAAGGAGAATATTAATGTTGCATCAAAAAAAAGCCATGGCTATAACCATCATCTTCACCGTATGGAAGCTAACCAAATGTAATAATATATTTGGCCTCAACCTAAACTTACCAACTTACCAGTTCCCCTTCACGGGCATTAGGTGCTGCACCTCTGCAAAGTGTATTTCAATTTATAATTCTGCTAGCTCCAGTGTCAGGGCCCTACACATGCTCAACAGGCTCTGCAGCTTCTTCTACCTGCTGGGGCTTCTCCTCCCCGTGCTGATGGGCAGCTCTGACATGCTGCATCTGTAAGCTGGGATCAGATGCAGCAGAAAGAGCTGGGGAAATAAGAGCTGAGAGAAGTGAAGGCCTGGCCGCCCATCACTCAGGAGCTGCAATTAGACTCAGGCCCTCACTTACGGTCTTTGCCTGAGCTACGTTTCAGGAGTATCTGTGCCCAGCCGTGTACCTGGCAGATCTCGGCCCTGACTTGACCTTGAACCTTCATACCTGCCATATGAAGATAGGCTAAGAAATCTGGGCTTGTTCAGCCTTGAGAGGAGAAGGCTTAGGGGAGACCTCATTACCATGTACCAGTACTTGAAGGGTGGCTACCAAGAGGAAGAAGACTCTCTGTTTACAAGGAGTCACATGGAGAAAACAAGGGGGAATGGTTGCAAGTTGCTCCAGGGGAGAATCCGGTTGGAGTCCAGGAGAAAATTCTTTACAATGAGAACAATTAAACATTGGAATAGTCTCCCAAGGGAAGTGGTGGACTCCCCTACACCAGGCAGTTTTAAGACTCAACTTGACAGGGTGCTGGGCCATCCCACTTAAACCAATTTTTTTTATTTATTTTTTTTTTCCCCTTAAAAGGTTGGACCAGATGATCCTTGAGGTCCCTTCCAACCTGACATTCCATGATTCTATAAACCTAAGTCGTCACTGCAGACTTGTCATCACTTGTGAATGGGCCATGGCTGACCCTATCTAGAGTCATTGGACCAGCTCTCTTCTCCTGGCTTGGGTATCATGAGATTATGCCTTGTCAGTGAGATGATCTCCCCTACCTGCCTTGCTCATCACTTGCCACCCTTGACTTGCCTTCCTGTGGAGCAATCTGCTCTTGCAGCTCACTGACTCTTGGCAGTCGGTACCTGCATCCTTGATATGTAAGAGCATCACTCTATAGCTTACCATATAGACGCTGAACTAAGTTATCACACACAAGGAATGATTTCTGAGACTCATTCAGACTCATTTTCTGACTGCCACAGGGTGAACATTTCCAAAAGTGTCTCAAGATCTTGAAAACTGTTTTTTATAGATGAAGATCTTTGTATTATACATGCTCCCTATATCACTTCCACAGTGTAAGGCAAGAAATCACCAAAACTGTATGAGCCTCATAGATCACAGGTACCATAGTTCTACAACTCACATGAGTCACAGGTTGTCAGTTTTGCATTGATTTTTTTTTTTCAGTTAACAATGCTAAGACACAACGCAATTAAAAGGCTAATCCCATCTAAAGGTTTAAGATTCACTGTCTTAATGTATATGGAGAATTGACCAATCAAACAAGTATAAGCAAATACACATATTTATAAACATCAGCAAGTATGGAAGTAAAACAGATGGAAAAGAAATCACTACCAGGTTTCAGTGCAACAGGACTTGAAATTGAGTTCTCTTCTCCCCACTCCTTTATCATCTCATATAGTACAAATCAAACTAAAAGTATAAGAAACTTGGCCAAATATATACACTCAGAGCTTGTCAGGCCACACTTGAAATACTGTGTTCTGTTTTGGTCCTCATTATACTAAAAAAAAAAAAAAAAAAAAGATGTGAATGGGCTGGAGAAGGTCCAGAGAAGGGCCACAAAAATGATCAAAGGACTGGGAAGCTGCCATATGAGGAAAGGCGGAGAGGATTTGGTTTGCTCAGCTTTGAGAAAGAAAGGTTTTGGGGAGACTTTATCACCATGTTCCAGTACTTACAGGTTGGCTACAAAGAAGCTGGACAGGGTGTTGGGCCATCTTATCTAGACTGTGCTTTCCCCAAGAAAGGCTGGATCAGATGATCCTTGAGGTCTCTTTCAACATCATATTCTATGATAGCTTAACCAGTTATTTAAGCTCTCCAAAGTAGGCCCTTGTGCCCTGAATTTTTACTGTGTCACAAAAATATTACCACCGCCTCCCTAACACAGTCAATGAAACACAGCTAGAAGATACTGCCCAGTGCACCATGATGGATATGGGACTTTACTGTGCAGAGCAACAGGCAAATCTGAAT
This sequence comes from Baryphthengus martii, assembly GCA_013396935.1. Classification (NCBI taxonomy): domain Eukaryota; kingdom Metazoa; phylum Chordata; class Aves; order Coraciiformes; family Momotidae; genus Baryphthengus; species Baryphthengus martii. Next base: position 205,581 of record VWZK01018794.1, on the reverse strand, counting down.
CAATAGCTTGCTGTCGTCTTCTCCTCACCCCAGTCCCCGGACCTTTACTTCTGAAATACACCAAAGCAAGCAAAGGGTGGTGAGATAAGAGAAACATTAAACCAAAGGTTGAAAAAGACCATTACTTCCAGTTCCTACCCTGCAATATCAGCTGAAATACAAATCCACTGAAAAGCCTACAATATCTGCATGTTAGCTAATATTTCCTAGACTGCATTTTCCTGGTTTTAAACACATTGCACTTTTCCTTCAAATTCTGAACAGGCCAAAATGTCACAAATAATTAGCACTGGAAAAGAAAACCATTCATAAGAGTAAATAGGAAGGCTTGGCTTATGTTCACATGTACACAACATTGATACATACAACAGTTCTGTCAATACAGAATACATACAGATTTATATACTTTCCTATTAAAAAAAAAACAAATACATATTTACTTTGGTAAGTGAGCACAACAGCCTAAACCACGCAGTATGTTAAATTCAAGTGCCTGAAGGCATAGACTATGAAAGAAACTTTCTTGCTTTACTCCAACATATCTTAAAAAAAATCCTAGCAAAAATAGTTCGATAAAACAATACAACACTTCATGAATATTTAAAGTGTAATAATTTCTTTTCCCCTCAACAGCAATATAAAATACGGTTCTGGCAGCAAAAAATTAATTTAGTCACTGAATAAGTGCATGTTTATGCACTTACGCACTCCTGCTAAAGCCTTCAAGATTCCTCTTGCTGAATTACAAAGAAGCTGAAAAAAAACATTTTAAAAATCTGTTTCCCTCACCTCTCTCTTTCTGGCAAAGAAATATTTAAACTGCATATGAATATATTCACAGGGTCAACCAGGACAACAATGTTACTTAAACCACTTCAAACTCATGAATAAACCTGTTTTTAAATCTAAGCAACTGCAGGGAACAAAGCCTTTCTCTAGTCTGAAGTAGTCTCCAATATTTTGGTATAAGAGGTTGCAAGTTGTTTTTCCCCTTGTAATAATCCTGATGGCGGCAGGGTCGGGCACTGACAGTCAATTTCTCAAGCAGGAGCTTGTTACATTCCTCCCTTGATTTTCCTTTTCCAAAGAAAACAGAACTCAAAACCTTCAAAATGTCTTCATAAGAGAGTTGGAAAGCCTGACCCATCATGCTTGGCACTTTATTCTAATAATTCTTTTCCAAAAAGTAGGAAATTGAATTCTAACAGGAACCTCACTGATTTGAAGAATGAGATCATTCTCTCTCAATTGACATCTACTCAAATTCCAGATTAGCTTAAAAAAACTGAAGATATGTAAACAAAATATTTCCAGCCTGTATTTTATTATACATAATTTTTCTGTCCTGACAATTCTTTTGTTTTCCTTGGCACTCCCAAAGAAATCCTAACTGTGAAGCCAGTTAAGACACTTTCCGTGTGGGATCAGCTGTACCTAACGCCATCCCTGATGTTAGATGTTCCTCTAGACTGGTTTCAAAGCCCTACAATGAGAGAGCTTCTGTGGCATTGCAGGCAATTTTTTCTGCTGCTTATAAATAGGAACGGTTCTTCAGTGTTTACTCTGCATTTCCCTTTTTCAATATTTGACCCCTAATTTTCATCCATAATTCGAGAATGTTCTGCCCCTTAGTGGAATGAGAAAAGAGCTGCCAGGCTGGGAATTATGAAAGTAGGTAGTTTATGACAAATACATTATTATTCAAAAGAACACTAATTTACAAAACTGTTGGAACAGTTTCTTGGCTGACCTGGATTTCTTCCCAGATGTCTTCATCCAAAAGAGTGGCTGCAGTATGGTGCTGTAGAGGGGCTATCAGGCAGTGACCTTCAGTAAGGGACTGGTTGCTTGGTAGAGACAAGTACACCTGTGAAAAACAAAGAAAAAATGAAGTGCCCATTTTTCTAGTGTTAAAAACTTTCCCATTGCTGGGGCGAAGAAAGACATTGTTTGCTAAATTCAGACCAAGAGAAGCCATTATCTTCTCATTATAGAAAGGTATTAGTAATTTTATTGTTTTTTAAAAAGGTCCCATTATCCATCAGCAGTGCCAATGAGCTAGTAGTATCCAGAGAGCAATTCCATCAAGGCAATAATACCAGTCTTGCAGATCAACCAACCTAACTATTATGAAATGACACTGTTTAGTACATTACAATACACATTTTTTATATAGATATACATATGTATGCATTTTTAATAAAATATAATGTATACAGATATAGATATATCTCTGTACATATATCTACTAGATATATAAACACATATATATACAGACATATATACACAGATACACATCTGTATCTATATCAAAAAATAAATGAAATGTACTCTAACACACATCTATGCATGTAATTCCTCGACCTATAAAAAGTTTCAAATCAAATTCAAAATATCAATAATAAATTAAAACTTTGGAGAAAGAATGACCAAAAAAAAGCGTATACTGAAGCATCTCAGATGTTACACATCCAAATATTTTTTCAACTTTTAAAAGCATTAACAGGAACAGGAAGGTTCCCTGAACCAAACTTCTGACTAATTCAAAGGATTTTAGGCTTAAAAAATGGAACTCTCCACTTAATTTTCTTTGATATCACTGAGATACAGTTCTTCACCAGTTCAAATTTCCTCCAGTGCAGTGTGATTTAGTCTTTCACAAATCCACCTACAGTCTAATCTCTGTACTCGGATCTTTCATTATTGCTCCTGTCTTCCACAAATCCCCAGATGTGAGGTTCTGATATCAAAGATTAGCTTTAAAATTCATGACAGATTTATATCTTTTTCTCCCTCAGCCTTGAGGAATTTCTGAAATCAATTGGAAGGGCAATGAGAATAAGATGCAAAACAATAAGTCGTTTCATAGAAGCAATTTCATTCTTAATCTCAGGCACTCTAACATCAACACTGCCTTCTCTTATTTCTTATTTTTACATTTGAGTTAAATTGCTATTTTCTTACCTTGGTGCCAATTGCAATAATAAGATGTTTAGAAAGTTCACTGCTATCAAAGCAGTAAGGGCACTTTTCCATGCGTGCAGCAAGTTGCTGGTGCTCATGTATTGCTTTTCTTCTTTGCATTTCTTCCTCTTCTCCACTGCGTGCTCTTTTGGCTGCTTTGGAAACAAACATGTCATCCAAAGTGTAGTACTCTCTGTCAGTTTTTTCCATGAGCTGAAAAGATACAGGGAAACATTGCATGTATATATAAATATGCAAGAAAAAACAGTACTTAGCTCTTTTTAAGTATGCTCTTTCTTTATTAAGAAAGGCATAAAGTACGTAAGCAGTAGCATTGCTTCCTTCCATATGGCATCTGCAGTAGATGCAGTCGTCAGGTACATCTCCCGAGAGCAGTTATACACAATCTTAAGACAGCATAGGTATTAAAATATAGATGTGTGACAGTATTGGGAAGAGCATGTTAGCGTATTCCATCTTAACTTAAGGGCCTGGTATTTCAATATTATCTTGACATAACTTTAGCTTTAAATAGATGCACAATTTTTTAAATCATGTATTTTATTTTGGCCTTCCTCCTCCTCTCCTATTGCAACTATCCCTATTCATTCAGTCATTTCCTGTGAAGTACCTAGATCACGACTCTGCACCTCATATTCTTATTGTGCGAAAGCACGCCAACAGTTATTCTTACCAAGTAAATGGTACTAAGCCATTTTGTGAAGAAAACAGTCTTTGTCTTCAATATTTAGTCTTTCTTGAGTGCACCTGATGCTACAAATGGATAACAAACACAACCAGCACCTCACCAGAAACAAGGCTGAATGATCCACAGGTTTCATTGTTTGCTCATGGAAACCCACAAAACTGAACAAATCTCACTTAGATGATAATTAGGAGGTCTGGAGTCTGTAGATAAGAACTGGAGGAACTGACAGTGACGCAAAGTGACAGAGGGCATGGTAAACAGGTGAGCTTGTGGCAATAACAGCAAAAGACAATGAATGGAAAGGAAAAGCAAGAGAGTATAGGGGTCATGAGACTCAAATCCAAATGACGGTAGATTTCACAAAGCTTCATAACCTACAGAACACTTAATTTTATATACATATATGTATCATTAGGCTTTGTCATGAAAATAAAAAAAAAAAACCCACATCGATAAACAAATCTTACGACATCTTGCCTAAATCAAGACTTAGCAAGTCTTGATTGTAAAGATTACTTTTATAAGTCCTTTAAAAAGTTATTTCTTCATTTTCTGCTTTGGTTGCTCTACATGACTTTAAAATTATGTGCCATTAATACACTAAACATTCAACACATACAGCTAAAGCAAATATAAAAAGCATTCCAAATAATTTTTTCAAGTTTTTCTCTTTAAATGAAATCCCAGTGCTACGATACTTTTGTGCTACACTTGACTGTAATTTTACCTTGAACAGTTTCAGTAATCTCCCTCTCAAAATGACAGAGAGGATAAAAAGAAAAACAGTACGCTATACAGATTTCTTGATATTAGAGGTGCTGGTGCTACAGGCTCTTGGCAGATTTATGTATGAGTAGTTTTATTCTAAGAATTGATAAGAAAATGGTAGCAGTGTCTTCACAACAAATCTTAGTATATTTTAGAATACTGACTAGGGTAGGCCTAAGCAAAGGACTAACGTTAGCTGAAGGCATTTAGAAAGCATACTGTCATAATGGAAGCACAGTCTCCAAACACTAGAAAATCTTCCAAATATCCCAGACATAGTTTGTGTAGATAATCTGATATAAAAAAAATAAATAAAATAAAATAATTAAGACTTTATTTTGTAGGGTAGATAATTAGCTTCCACACAAAAAAAAACCAAACCCACAGACAATAGCTTTTGCTTTTCCTGAATGCTCTAACACAGACTGATAGTTTATTTTTAATATTCTCAGTACTTTTATTACCAAACAACTGAGAAGCAGTTTCCTTAATATTACTTTATTTATCTATAATACATTTAACTGCTTATGTGCATTTCCTACTGGAAGCCACTGTAGACTAAAACCAACAGTTCAAGAGTTCAACTCCATTCTTGTTCTGTTTTACTTCAGTGCTGTAATTCTGTATTAAAATAATAAGGAGATTCCTGACCTTTTAAAAAAAAATATATTTAGTCAGACTATTTAGACAGAATTCTCTGTTCTTTTGTGATATAAGCATAAGAAATGTAAAATTAGAGCTTCAGGAAAAGAAACACCAACAAGCACTACCTATAGAATGATACCACCCTGTCACTACCTCAAGTAAAGGTTTACTTTTTTTTTTTTTAATAAAAAATAAGTCTGCCATGAGAATGCAAATATACATGAAACAAGACAGTTGGCAGACTACAAAGAAAAGGAAGAGTGGAAATCAAAACACCTTGGCTATCAGGAGTTTCACATGCAACACAGAGTACCATTACTGTCTTGCTCTGCTTGCACTTGGGAGGCAACAAACCAGGAATTTCCATGATATGTATGACCTCTTCTAAATGATAGTAGTTTTTAAAACACCTTAAAATACTCTACAGATCCTCTTGTATTCATCTTATTAAAAAGGCTGGATAATGCCTTTCTTCAACACTGGATAAAGCATTGTATACTATGAGACATCCGGGACCCTAAACAGAATGCTCACCTAAAAAGCAGCAAATTTTAATAAACTAAGTGTTGTCTAAAGACCAGATTTTGTTTCTCCTGGTACAGACATAACCAACAGAAGATCATTACATTTTAAATGGTAATTCAGTATGATGAAAAAGAAACAACGCTGCTGTTCTTTGGGAATTGTACTTTTCTGCATCATGCTTGACATAATATGAAAAAATATTCATAATTCAATGATTCAAACCTAAGAGTAGGTCTGAAGCAATATAAAGGCTAATACATGACCTTGACTGGAGTCAATGAAAACATTCACAATTCAGAACACTTACAAAACAAGGTAAAAAAACAATTATAAAAATAAAAAAAAAAAAAAGGAAAGGGAAAAATAAACCAACCAATCAGCCACTGGCAGAAGCTGGAGTCACCCAAAAGAACAGTGAGAAAGATTCTCCAGTTGCACTGGAGAGTTCTCCTTGTGCTTTCTGGAAATCCAATGGTAGTATTTCAGGATTCAAAGTTAGAAGTCGTCAAAGTGAAGGGAAACAGTGAACAAGATTAAATAATACCTTCACTTCTAATGGTACTAGACAGGCTATATATAAGTGGAATCGCGTGCATTCATCACTCATCCAATGTAAGCTCCTAGTGCAGCCTGCATCCCCCACAAGGTCCGTGCTTCAAGATAGAGCAAGTCAGTGGACAGTCTTAAACAAAATTTTGGATTTTTCCCAGAAATACACAGATATGTAGAAGAGCTTGTCATACACCTGGAGGCCATGGGAGCCAGGCAATGCTGCACTTCTGGTGTAAGATGCAACACATGTTGGTCAACAGAAATATGAAGCAAATTGGGGAAGGAAGCAAAATAAATATAAGATAACTTTGGCAGAGTAAAGGAACAAGAAAAGGTAGGTAGCAACACAGCATTTGGGGGAGAGAAGCCATAGTAAAGGGATATTTAGAGAAGAATTATTCACATACAATTTTCAGATTACCTCTACCACAGAGTCTCTACCAGCAATAAAATTACAGATCCCATTGCAATACTGACAGATAACAGACGATAATAAGGAATGCAAGGCAGTTCAAGAAACCAGCACCTCAGCTTCAAAGACACTAATTAAGTGCTTGAAATAAGTAGGGTTTAAGAAAAAGTTATTTTAAACATGTCAATCTGCTCATGCAGACTAGTCATTAATAATTTATGCCCAATTGGACGCTCTTCAAGCACTATACTCTTCCCTTGCTGAAGAAAACCAGATGAGGACAAAGTGGAAAAATGACTAGTTGCTTTCTTACCCTTTTTCATACCTTTAAAGAGTTCATGAGGCCTTTATTCAAGGCCTAAGTCTAGCACATCAACACACAGAGCCATTATACTGCAGTTCTGAGAAGAGACCCAAGTTACAGATGGTCACTCTGTCCCTGAATCTTCATTTATTGCCATGTTTTATCACATCCTTTAGATGACTTTAACAGAGTTTTAAAATGGGATGTATTTTCATCTCTAAAAACAGCCATGAATAAGAATTTTTTTGCAACTCTCCTATTACCGGTGTCCTTCCAATAGACCTCAAAAGAGTTCAACAAGTACAGAAACCTAAAACCGCGCAAAAATATTCAACAAGAATTGTGTACTCCTACTAAAATAAGATGTGACATGAATTTAAGCAGGAATAACCATTCCACAATGTTTTCTGCCTTAAAAACAAGCAAAGGCCCACTAATGACATTTAGTCTGCAATATTAGAATAGTTACTAACACATTCCTTGCCAGCAGCAATGAAAAAAGAGAAAGTATTTTTTAAGGCACTATGCCTTAAACATGACACTCTTACTTCTACAATAAGGTGCGCAGTGTGTCCTGCCAATTGCATTACTTGGCTATAACAAAATCTCTCCAAAAATGTTAAAGGTGAATTGAAAGACTACAAAGAAAGTGTTCTCCAAAACGCCAGAAGGAAAGCAAGCAATCATTTAAAAACTGATTTCTTTCATACCTATCCTCTTCTCATGCATACATACAAGAGACACAGCTAGTACAAATCCAAAGAAGGAACTGCACTGATGTATTAAGAGTTGTTCTGCATCACACCTGTTAAATCTGAAAGTCAATGCATTCAGGTATTTGTGTAATTAGTTCCCTCACCGTATTTGATATTGGTTGGTATGGCTCTCGCTGTATTTCAGGTGATGCACAGAGATCAAGAAGAGGCAGGAAGCTGCTTTCACAGAATCAACAGATTGATAGGGCTTGGAAGGGACCATCAGAGACCATCTAATCCAACTCCTCTCCTAGAGCAGGTTGCACAGGATCATGTCCAGGTGTGTTTTGAAAGTTTCCAGAGACGGAGATTCCACAACCACTCTGGGCAGCCTATTCCAGTGCTCTGTCACCCTCACAGTAAAGCAGCTTTTTCTTATGTTTCCTGTGTTCTAGTCTCTGCCCATCACCCTTCTTATATCACAGAATCACAGAATGTTAGGGATTGGAAGGGACCTCGAAAGACCATCTAGTCCAATCCCCCTGCCAGAGCAGAAACCTAAATGACATCACATACAAAGGCATCCAGGCGGGTCTTGAATATCTCCAGAGAAGGAGACTCCACAACCTCCCTGGGCAGCCTGTTCCAGTGCTCTGTCACCCTTACTGTAAAGAAGTTCCTTCTGAAGTTTAAGCAGAACCTCCTGTGTTCCAGCTTACACCCATTACCCCTTGTTCTGTCATTGGGCATCACTGAGAAGAGCCTGGCTCCATATATCAGTTTTAAGTTGGGATGGCCTACAAAACATGATTGTACTGCCTAAACGTAAGATATTAAAATTCAGACATCTATAAAGGCAATGCACCTTAAGTCCTTAAGAGCTGATCTAAACTGACATAAAACAGATCATCTCCACAGTCTCGTCTTCTCTTTCTAATTTCATTTTTTGTTCTGGGCTTATCTGCCACATTCTTCCTTCACATGCACTGTCTATTTTCCAACTTTCACTTCTCTCCTGGCAAGCACTGGTTAACTGGAGAACACACAAGTGGCTTTTAGGACTTCTAGCACCAGGCAAAACAACACAGCCTCCTATACCTCAGAGTTACACAACTACACTATGAAAGTTCTACTATCTGATGAGGGTTCCATTTTCCAAAACCAGGATGCAGTTTTGGTTTAACCAACAGAGACAATATCACAGTTTTGCTTGCCCTGGCCAAGAAAGACCTGTAACAAACAAACATTTAAACAGCAGTCAGGGAAGGCATCCAAACCTCTTTCAGGAGTAGATAAAAATCATGCTTTGGGGTTTCATTTGGACAGCTCTAATACAGAGCAAATGTGGCTGAAACCCAGAACAAGGAGAGAGATCTCCAACCACTCAGTATAGGAATTCAGTGAAAGATCAGCATCTGGCTATGCATAAATGAGAAGGATTTGAGAGAGGAGAAAACTGCAATGTTGTGTTTGCTGATGAGATCCTTAATGTTATAATTAGCATGAATAATATGAATATATTACATGAATAATTTCATCCTATAATGTTCTTTTCATAACAAACACTGATGACTTCTTTTCTTTTTTTTTTTTTTTTTTTTACATTACTGAAGCCCCCTTGTAATGTGGCTACCTCCTAAAGTACCTCTTCTAGGAATACTCCAGGGTCAGCCTCATCTTTATGCCAGTGTGTGTTTGGATTGCTGGAATTGTATCTCACAGCTCAATTTTAAACAGATTCTGTTTCTCTTATTGCTACTGTAAAACCCCTGGAGTCTTACACACTGCTGGCTGCCTACACACACTACCTGAAGCGTGCTGTGTGTTATGACTCTTTTCTCTCCCTCTGCTGCTATTCCTCGCTCTTTGGGTGCACCCTCTGGAAAAAAAGCCCTATTCAAGAATCACATATCATTGTGATACTGCAGGGAAAACTCAAGATACAGAACTCCTAATCATCAGGGATTATTCCTATATGATACCCTGAGCACACTTTTTTCCCATCCTCAAGTTTCCTCTGAAATTTGGAGATGAAACAGGAAATTCCATTAAATGCAATTAGTATGGAAACAAAATATATCTGTATCTTAATCATGTGGGCTATTTTCAGCTTTTTTGTATGTGTACTTTTCTGCTTATTTTCTATTTTCGATGTAACTATTTAACTTCTGCTTTTTCCTGTTTTCTCACTAACGCAATCATAGTTAAAGTCACTTCCATATAAGCTAATAAAAGTGCATCTGCTTGAAAAATTTGTGAAAAAAAAAGTCTATAGATTGTATAAAACATAACAGTTTGGTTTTAAATTGTCATGGCAACACTGACGTCTTGAACTTTAAATGACAGAGTTAATATTTGCGGAATGTTGTACTCATAATATATTCTGGGAAGCTGCAATAAAGAAGAATAAACTATTATTTTAGAATATAAACCTCAGTGACTTATGAACACATCGCATCACATCTGAATTTACTCAGTATTGTAAACGTATTGTTCACAATAAAATCATTTCAGAAGACAGTCTTTCTGATCTCAAATAGCATTTGCCCAAGCCATATCAAGGCAGAATTTTATCATGTTAATTTTATTACAAAGATATGAATTTGTAGGTTTAATTCAACATATAATTCAGAATATAGGCATTTCCCAAATCTATCATCCCAGCAAAATAAATAATATATTAAGTGCGTAGTATTGAAGGATTTGAACATTGATATGCATTGAACGCTTTGAAGGCCTACAACACTGACAGGAAAATATTATGAATCATGTTGATGAGCAAGGTAATTCAGGATTACCTTTGAGCAGCAGAAGTCAAGCAATAATCAAACAGCAGAGTACTGCTCAATGGTTAGGGACCACACTCCTTTTTGCTTATTTGAAATGAAAAATGTTGATTTTTCTATAGTTAGTTACTAGAATAAATAAAACTTTACATAGAAGTCAATTAAATGAAACATAAGCAAACCAAAATAACTCCAGCTACAGATTTTGCTATGAGAAGTGTGATTAGCATTGAAATTTATAATTATCCCTGGCCATAACTTTAATGCCTAGAAAAGGCTGTCCTGCACAGGTCTTCATTTGCAACATATCTTGTAATTTTAACGTAATTCAGGAAGAATGCCAAATGCTTACGTAGTCATTTAATACGGGTTGCATCTACAAAGTTCCTCCTGTTTGCAGGTTTTCTTTCCTAATCCAGCTGTCACTGCTGTTGATTTGTTTCCACATGCAGAAACAGCTTTAATATAGTGGCCACACAATATACACAGGAAGTTGTTTGGTGCATTGAACTGAAACGTAGCATAATGCAAAACAAGGTGTTTGAAATTATTTTCTCTTGGTTTTTTTCATATTTGTTTTTCTACAGCAAACCATCCACATGCATAGATCTTTAAATAAATATAAAATGCAAAAGCGCACCAGAGTTTTGTTATTCTATCATTTCTATTAAATTCTGTGCTAAAGCAGCTTCACCATGTGAAGAAAAAGAAGAAAAAGGTTTATTAAATAATAGTAGCAACAGCAACATACTGCTCTCTTCACTTCAGCTTTTAAAATGTTTCTAGATTATTATTTTGATTTATGGCAATGGAAATGCAAAGATGTGCAACAGGTAGGTTTGCACAGCAAGTAAAAATGATAAGGTTGAAAGCAATTTTCAATTTTAGACTTCAGAATCAAGGAAAGGAAATGTGCAAATTCCCTTTTTTGCAAACCTGTAATACCAGCACACCTCTTTACTAAAGTCATAAATGAAGGTCAGCATTATTAATATAGTTCTGTATTTTTCACTGCTTAAATTCATGTTATGGATTACGCAGATATTTTTAAATAAAATTAGTTTTTAGACAAAATTTAAATGGTCTGATGAACAACACAAATTAATCTTGCTCACTTTCTTCTAGGAAAACATAATCAAAAAGAAAAAAAAAATGCCTTAGAAGGATTTATGCGTACAAATAGAAGGTAATTTCTATTGAGATAATGTTCTAGAAATTTGTCTCTGTACACCCACAAGCATCTATTGACATAAGTGAAAGGATTACATAAGGTTTAACGAAATTAATATGGGGAAACTACTTACAACAGTCAAGGGCAGAAAGAACTACAGACAGGGTACTCTAAAGCTATCAGTATGAATACCTAAGACTTCACACATATGGTGTAATCTTAAAACTAGCAAGAAAAAATCAGTTTTCAAATATTTTGTTGACTATTTTGTATCCTATAGTAATGCTTCTGTAGCAGAGAGACCCACATCTGATATCCATCTGAAGAAAGAAGCAGAAATACAGTAACTTCAAACAGTTTGGGTTTTTTCTTTAGGTATAACTGTGAAACATGAAAGATTCAGTGTTTAAGGCCTGCTTTCTTCCATATTTCAAAAGACTAGTGTTGAGTTTTAAAGTTTTTGTTTAAAGAAAGCTTTTTTGCAAATTAAAGATTTGAGGCTTTTTCATTATATTCTTAAGTTTGACATAACAACATCCATGGCACACCTGTGGGAGAGGCTGTATTTCAAACTGTTTGAGATAACTGACATCCACATCAACCTTCTATGAACAGAAGTCAAAAGGAGACAAGAGCTTCAAGTACAACAGGGTTGTATTAGAACTATGACTAGAAAAAGAACGGTCAAGAGGGGAATAATAAATTGGAATTTGCTTTTCATCTAAATTTAAAATATAGGCTCAACAGCCAAATCAATAGCACGGAGACAGCATATTCCTTCTATCTGATTGTGTAGAGTTCTTGAGGAAAGGAAAATTTACAGTGGGGAAAAGACTTACAAGGACAAGTATGGCTTGACCACAACAGATGTTTAGTCTCTGAATCTCAGTGGGAGTCAGGCATGAGATAACGTCATACAGACCTTCATTTGGTAATGGGATTAGACAGAGGTTTCAGAGAGAGTTTGAATCTATATACTGACACTTTTTCCAAGTCTCATTTTAAGAAAGTAAATCCTTTTGCGAATTTTATCTATTCCAACATCCCCATCTGCCTTTACAAAACTGCGATTTCGTTATGATTTTCGGAGATTCCTAACAACTATCCTGTATATCATTTGAAATACCATCTGAACACTAAGTATCAGGAAAGTAACATTCATGTGGAGCAGACCAATCAGGTGTGTAAAAGTTCGAAAACGTGCTGCTATGTCTTCCTCATTCCGTTTGTGAGAGTAGGGCAAATTTCCTCTGTCCTCAGTAACTGCATGGCTGGAATTTTTTTTTTGCATAATCTGGGAAAGTGATAAAAGCCCTGGGAAAATCCATGAAGGAAATAATAGTACTGTAGTCTATACGATTAGTGGTAACCATGGCTGGCCACAGCCACAACTGCATGGGGAGTTACACTGCTGGCTGGTCCAACACATCACAGGCGTAGGAGCAAAGATGCTGCACAAGACTGAGGTGATGAAGACAGGGAGGGTTTAGGCTCCTCTGTTCACATTGGTAAATTCAGAGTATGGATGATCACACTGCATAACCAAAGAGCTGTAAGGACTGGAAAGCCACCTTGCTGCCAGACGCTGAACTTTCACTGGACTGAACAAGATATAGACAATAGGGAAAAATATAATCTGATCATAAGATAGAAGCTTCAACAAAAAAATACAGACATATTTGGCTATATTATGGTAGCAGAAGCTTTTGCATTTTGTAGTCTTTTATTTTTACTCAGCTGCGCAGCCAGCAATTTTAAGACAAGTAACAAATGCAAGAGATTAAAAAAAATTATTATTTTTCGTAATTCAAACAAATTTTGGCTCATTTTCCATTCAGCTGAAAAGAGGCATCCAAGTGAAACTAAGGATAAGCCACCCATCAAATACCTGTTTTCCCACAAATTAAGTTGGCATCAGATTTGACATCAGAATTTATAGGCGTAAAACCACCACCGTGATGAGAAGCAATTGTGCAGTAGCAATCCTTATAGAAAAGTCATGGTAAAAATATACCCTGTATTTCATTCTTCAAAAGCAATTGCCTTGTCTGCAGTGGATAACTTCCTATATCCCAGCAGCCACTCCTAGGAAATCACTCAACAAAAGCAGTTCAGACTGATAAGATGAATGAAATAATTCAATAGAATTTAAGGGATAGGATCTTCCTTCTCCCATCCTAGTTAGGATATCATTTATAGACTTTTGGCAGTTTCCTCCCGCTGTTCTTCTGAAAGATGACAGATTCATTTTTCTGGGTATTTTTTTCACTTCTCAAATGAAGGCACAAAGAGAAAGTAATTCATATGTGTCAAATTTGTGTACTATATTATCAAACTAAAACTGACAAAAGAGGGTTTGTTGCTAGACTTCCTGCTGGACGGAAACCACCTTGCTGAACCCACTTAGGAGAGAGACAAAATTTTTGAAGATTGTCTCACTGAGCTCCGGCTCACAATGCAGATACTCTACATAGTATAGGCTTATAAAGTACATAAAGAAGTCATCGATAGTATTTGTGATTACGCCTGTGCTGCCAACACTGCAGCGCTAACACCGATCTTGTAATGCTGTGAACAAGAATGCATTCTACATACACGGAAAGAAATGGAAATCTCAGGATGTCCAGGAGCCAGTTTCTTAATTTATAATCAAGAAACAATCACCATCTGGAGAAGAGCATCACATTTTGTGATGGTCAAGAGCTGTGAAGCACCTGTACAGAAACTACCAAAAACGTTTCAGATTTTAACAGAGAACTGTCCTCTCTGATAATTCTTTTTATGAAAGTCAAACAAAAATACCTTCAAAACCCAAATGTGACATTGCAGGGGACTGGAGGGCTTCAGCACCATGAATTAAAATTTGGACAACTAAAAAAATCCATTGCAATAGTAAATGACAAAATCATGTACTTTTAAGCACATGCTCCAGCACACTTAGCTAGTAAAGAAATAATATGGCTCACTCTTAAAAGATTAGCTAAGAATTAGCTTATTCTAACAAAATAATGCGATGCAGTGTATCTCTGCCTAGTGACATAAAAAAAAAACAACACAGTACATAGCATCTGACCCAAAGAAAACTGAAGTCAGTAGGAACTTCAGATAATTTTCAAATTAAATAAAGCAGTTGCATAATCCAGGAAACAACACATTCTTGTAACATTATTAAGAAATATTATCCTTAAGTAACTAAATAAATATTTTTTTCCTAGATTAAAATAAATTTCAAAAAAACCCCAAAACAACAAGAATAAAAGAAGCCACTAGAATGAAACATACTAAACTGAGCTGCTCATTCCAATCCAATGTGATCACTTGATGTTGTGAAAGCTATCTCCAGTAATGGCAAAAATCTATCGGGAAAAGCATAAACAAAACTCATCGAACTGATACTTCTGCTGTACACTCTCAGCATCTCACTGCAGAAATTCAGAGCCAAAAGCCTGTATAGATCTCCCTATTTAATATTTACCAATGAAAGTGTACTTCACAAAGTTGCTGTATCTTTTTTTCCTCCCACTCACAAAATAAGGCCTCCACAGCATCTCATGCTCTACAGCACGAGTTCTACAATTCCCTTCTTCACTGAAAAGAAACAATCAAACCTCTCCTTCATGTTAAACTGCTCTGTGACCACTCCACATATGAGAAACAATAGTTTTTTATTAAACTTCTATGCTAATTATGTGTTCTAGTCTACCAGCTGCCTTTCCTCTCCCCAGGCTGAAGAAATTCTGCTTATTTAGGTTTTCTTCAAATGGCTGCGATCCTGTGCCTTTGACCACTGGGTATAATTTATGAGCTTGGGTAGCATTCAAGCTATGGGTGGCCTTATATATTTTAAATTGGTACTGAACTCCCTTCTTTCACAATCTCCACAATTCTGTTTCTCTTTTTAACCACACTAGCACTGAGACTGTATTTGTAGACTCGCAATGACTCTTCAAATCAAGCCGTAACAGCCTCTTGTGGCATATGCAGTTACAGCTTTACTCAGTTTCACGATCACCATCATTTTGTATTCATCAGCTATCGCTTCCATCTGTATTTATTGCCACAATGCCTATGGTGGGATCTATTTCTTCTTATTTGAGAGGTCTATAGCATAATCTCCTGTGTCTGAGCCAGACATCTTAGTTCCTTGTATGCCCATAATGTCTTTCAGACAGCATTCAAAATAGGACAGATGACTCACACCACTAAAATATGTACGTCTCTCCAGCGACTCTCTGAAGTGAATCTTAAGAATCAGTGCAGATATAAATTTCACAATGTTAGAAAAATCCTAGCTTTGTATTTTGAAATCCTACAAATAACAATTTAGTGACCTCTGTCTTTGACAGTCCTGATTAGTTCTGTAACAATAACAAATTGTCAGGTCATAAAGTATCCCTTCCTCCAGGTGGTTTATCTGTTGAACAGAAGAGATTCCTGATGAATCCACAGATAATCTCCTTTTATAATAAAAAAATAACCATTTAGTCCTGCCCTCTGTTTTCTCGTTAAAAATTGCTGTTATACTTGCCATCTTCTAGCCTTCAGGGTGAATAAAGATTATACTTGGCAGTTCATAGTTCAGAATGTCGCACCTGACTTCTTTAAGACCACTTAATTGAGGGCCATTCAGTTTTATCATGTTATTATTCATCTCAAATTCAAGTGTCTTATTAAAATAATGGATTTCTATAAACTCATTTTACTGACACTGTTAACCTGAGACAGGTTTTCACTTACTCCCTGTAAACAATGGTTCATGCAAAACAACCACTCTGACCTCATTTATAGAGGATATCAATGCAAATAGTTCATTAGCTCTTCTGGCATGGACTTACCTTTCCTAAATACTCTAATTTTACGTGGACAAGCTTTTTTCAACACCACATTCCTGCAATGTGGTTTCCAATGAGTTTAACTTCTAGATTTGTGCTTTTAGTAAACTCAGAACAATTACTTAAGGTAACTCCCTCAAGATAATTTTTCAATCTTTCTTATCAAAGCTTACTTCTAAGCCATCTAGGGTCACATTCCTTGCCATTCTACCTACTCGGACACAACAAGTACTTTTTAAATAACAGTTGGGTTCTGGATTTGATTTTTCTTTAACCTTCAGAAGCTCTTTATTCTTCTGTTCACTTACCCTTGGACTTATTTTTATTTTTTTTAAAAATTAAATGAATTTGGGAGGGTGCTCACTCCCTTAGGACGTGTTCACCACTGGCATATATGTGCAATTAGCAATGAGTACTAGAGGGTCCTTCATAAACTACAAGTATTTTCTCTTTACATACTCATTTTAAACTCCCACTAAAGAGACTCCACATTTCTTCTAAATGCTAAGAAAATGCTGCTTTTATTCATCACTAATTTGGGGAAAACCTACTTTGTTGGGCATAAGTAATCTCTTAATGTACAACACACTGTAAAAGTGTTCACCTCAAAAGCATCAAATTCTACAGGCAGAGAAACAGCACCCTTACCTCTGTGAAAGAACTGAACATACCATGTTTCCTGCATGAATGCAGGTTTCCATCACTTTGATGACATCTACCAGGACCATCTTACACAGACTTATTACTCAAGACAATCAGAATTCTCAACCAAAAGCAAGGTATTTAGAGCACTGAGGCCTCATGTCCTCCCTGTTATTTCTAATAATAAAATGCTTAATTGAAAAGTCATGCACACAACACCTTACCTTTGATGCCATACGCATGAACAGTGAGTTTTGATCCTCTGCTGTTCTCATCTTCTCATTTTTGACCAAATCCTTCAGGTTCATGTTATCATCATCCTGAAAATACCTTACTCGTTCTTTATCTATATGCGTAGGGACCTGGAAATAAACATATTGAAAGCAAGTGTTAACTCAGTGAGAAAGATCAACTATAAAATTCAGATCCTAATAATTTTAACAAGTTTAAAGAACCATGAATCAAGCTGAGCATATCTGAAACAACCGGGCTCGCTGCTTCATTTAATCTTAGGAGAAGAACATCTTCGTCTTCCTTCAGCTGCATCAGTATGTCTAAATAAAAATACAGCTTCTTCCCAAAATCACTGTATCCTTTATATCCTTAAGCTATCAGAACTACATCACCACTCAGAAATCACGCAGAGTAATTCACTGAAACAGTTAATCAGCTCATAAAAATGAAATATTCCAAAAAGTTATCTTCGTTATTTACTTCTGAATTCTCAAGTCACAGACACTACTGAAACACAGCAATCACAGACAGTGCTGAAAACTTGTGTAAATGTGGTACCTCTGCTGCGAAACGTTGGCATCTTAGACAGAGCGTACAAGAGAACAGAGTTTGTCCTTTAGGGCAGGACTAAACTAAATCCTGTAGTAGTACAGGGAATAGTCATTAACATAAAGCAAAATGGCATTTCCCAAACCGGAAACAACGGGAGGATAACAACCAATTCCTCATCTTCTTCTGCCTTTCACTCCTCTATAGCACTGTAACAAACTGATCTGTCCTACTAATTAAGAACATGCTTCCTAGAAATACAAGGTACTGTCATCTTTTCTTACCCCAAGAAGATTGAAGTATTAGTTTATTTACTCTTGCAAGTAATTAACCTAAGAATAAAACACTGCTCCAGCTTCCAAGCCTCACGTTGCTCCTCAAAGCACTTTGTTACAAAGATTAGGTCATAATTTTTATTATCAGCAGTAGCAGTACTTTTAATCAGAAGAAAGGAAAAGGAAAATTAGCTCCTGAGACCTAAGTATCTCAGCAAAATCTTTCTTATTTCGGAAATACTCACCTCTGCTAATCTTCATTATTTACATAACTTTATGTAATATAAACTGCTTGGCTAAGAGACTGTGATAACTTTAAAACTTACTTTTCCTTGAGTGTGCATTTAAATAAGCCCTAAAGTGATCTCTAGGGAAAAGCAGCCTGAAAATCAACTTAATATATGCTTAATAAACATGTACTCTAACACTTAATTACAATCATCTTCTGAAAGGAACTTCTTAACTACCTATTGACATTCTGGTAAGACACTCATCTTAATTATGGCATCATAAAAATAAGATTACAAAATCATTTCAGAATTACACTTTAAATTTGTAAAACTTACCATCTGTCGCTTTCTCCGTCCTCCTTTTGGCTCTCGTGGTTCAGTTGGTGCAGTCACAGGCCATGCCTTTCCACTTTGATCTGTTCTGACAAGGACTACTTGTTCATCTTCTTGACGACTTGAAGCCTGTGTCAGGTTTTAAAATGTATTTTTAAACAGATGATACAAACACAACCAAAAGAAACACCTAATCCACACTAAATAAATGTTTAAAATCATAAAGATTAAATAACAGATCCTTTACATCTTGCGTGTTCATTGTAATTCAAAGCAGACAGTCTTACCTTACACAAGGTATTCTTTTCCACAGTCAAAAAGAACAGAACATTGCAAGTACACTCAGTTAGTTAAGCAAGTGCGGAGTTAACAAATCCTTCCAAAAAGAACCAAGCTTATATTCTTGGTTCTTTCTCATAAAACTTCATCCACAGAAGAAATACAATGCTTCCGAAGACTTAAATAGATAATATTGAATTAAACACACCACAACCATCATTATAATGGTGTATTCCTGAAAATCATCTGAAAAGCTACGGCATGTTACCACTTCTAGGCTTTTTGAAGAATGCAGGGTTGGGGGGGAGGGTGTTTGATACATTTTTTTTCCTTTCAAAACAAACTAGTCAAAACATTAGCTATTGCTTTTCAACACATTCCATTAGATCAGACTTTTGCTTCCTACAATGCACCTACCACCAGTACAGATCACATTTATCACATGATAGTGAATTTTTTTAAACCTTGATTCTAGGATATGCAGAATAGGAAATACAAACAGCTCAACCCAAGCAGATCTCTATAGTGAGTAAGAAACAAATGAGTAGATGTAAGTGATTATTTAGAACAAATTAAATTATAGACTGCGGCAGAAATCACATTTAAATCATCCGTTTATATGCCAAAACATATGGAAACAAAAACAAGCGTTTACCTGATGTATGACAAACAAGTCATTTGCTTTCGGATGGCAGTCACGTTCAGTCTGGCATAAACTACACTTGTACTGAAATCCTGCTTCTACACACCAAAAAACATTTGGGAATCATGAGGATGGTATCTTTTAAACTTGACTAAACCAAGCTCTTGAGGTGTTGGAGATGAGAGGTGAGAGGCAACAATGAAAGCTTTCACACACTTACCCTTGGTTCTCAGGGTGGAATAGAACCACTAATTCATCTGCTGGAAGAGCAACATAGCAGGGAACAAGCAATTCAGATTTCAAACGCACTGAGGGCAAGTAGTGATATAAATGCTGAACAAACTGACTGGGGGTATTGTTCTACTGAATTTTCTACTTATAAATTTTAAAAAGCCGCTCATCAGGGATGTGGAAATCAGGAGCTGCCTTGGCTGCAGCAACCATGAGATAGTGGCACTTAAGATACTAATGGAAGTGAGGAAGGCAAGTAATGGAACAAAATAAAAAAAAACAACAAACTCTGGATAATAGGAAAATGGACTTCAGCTTATTCAGGGATCTGCTTGTCTGAATCCCATGTGAGATGGTCGTGAACAACACAGGTGCCCAAGAGAGCTGGTTGGTCTTCAAGGACAGCCTCCATGAAGCATGAGAAGGGTCCATTTGATCTGCTATTTGGCTAAATGAGGAACTTCTAATGAGGCTCAAAATCAAAAAGGAATCTTACTCTTGTCCAACGTATTAATCAATGACCTGGAAGAAGGGACAGAGTGTGCCCTCAGCAAGTTTGACGATGATACAAAATTAGGAGGAGTGGCTGACACACCAGAGGTCTGTGCTGCCATCCAGTGTGACATGGACAGACAGGAGAGTTGGAGTGGAATCTAATGAAGTTCAACAAGGGCAAGTGTAGATTCCTGCACCTGGGGAGGAATAACTAACCACATGCTCCAGTACAGGTAAGGGTTTGACCAGCTGGAAAGCAGCTCCACGTAGAAGAACCTGGGAGTCCCAGTGGATGTTAACCATGAGCTAGTAGTGTGCCCTTGTGGCCAAGAACGCCAATGGTATCCCGGGGTGCATCAAGAAGAGTGTGATCAGCAGGTGAAGGGAGGTTCTCCTCCCTCTCTGCTCTGCTCTAGTGAGGCCATACCTGGAGTATTGTGTCCAGTTCTGGGCTCCCCAGTTCAGAAGAGACAAGGAACTACTGGAGAAAGTCTAACAGAAGGCTGCAAAGGACTAGAGCATCTCTCTTACAAGGAAAGGCTGAGAGACCTGAGGCTCTTTATCCTGGAGAAGACTGAGAAGCGATTAATGCTTATAAATATCTAAAGGGTAGGTGTCAAGAGGATTGGGGCCAGACTCTTTTCAGTGGTACACCTGGTGACAGGACAAGGGGCAATGGGCCCAAACTGAACACAGGAGGTTCTATCTGAAGATGACGAAAAAACTTCTCTACCTTGAGGGTGACAGAGCATTGGAATAGGCTGCCCAGAGAGGCTGTGGAGTCTCCTGCTCTGGAGATATTCAAAACCTGCCTGGATGTGATCCTGAGCAACCTGCTCTGGCAGCAGATCTGAACTAGATGATCCCCAGAGGTCCCTTCCAACCTCCACCATTGTGACCTCTGTGATTTTTACAGAAGGTGAAACCTGAGACAAGTTATCACAGAAGCCCTTTCCAGGTATGCAGTGACAGAATTATGAGAATTGCAGCTTAAGCTGAAGCTAGGAAGAGATGTAAAGAACAAAAAGAAGGGATTCTATGAGCATACTAGATATCCTTCCACAAACAAGGACAACACAGGTCCGCTGCTGAAAGAGATGAAAGACCTAGTGACAACGGGCACAAAAGACACTAAGACACTCAACACCTTACCAGTCTTTACCAGCAAGGTCTGCTCTCAGATGACTCAGACTCAAGTGCCAAGCGGTAAAGTTTGGAGGACACTAGTACTACTTGCAAGAAAGAAGGATCAACTTAAGGACCACTTAAACAATCTGGAATTATGCTAGTTTATGGATCTGGATGGCATGCATATATTACACTGGACAAGAGATCTCTCCCTGTCACACCTGAAAAGTAGTGGTGATCGGTCAATTCTCATGGAAAAAGGTAAATGCATACAGTCATCTTCAAAGACGTGAAGAAGAAATACCTGGGGAACAACAGGATGATCACCCTCACGTCAGTTCCAAAAATATTACAGAACAAGTCCTCATGGAAGCCCCTTCCAAGCATAAGAACAACAGCAAGGTGACTGGAAACAGCCAGCATGCCTGATAAATCTGCCCTCTGTGGTGAGATGATTAGTTCAGTGTACAAGGATGTTATTTACCTTGAAGTGTGCAAGGTTTCCAATGTATCCTTGTAGTATTTTTTTTCCCAAATTGGAGTGATGTGTAGACAGCAAGATGGGTGGGAAACTGGATTACTAAGGGGGGGATAAAAAAAACCACCAACAAAAAAAAGGGCCAGTGACAGGTAAATGGATAGTAAAATCACTATCACTCATAGGAACACAGAGGGGATCCCTCAGTTTCCTTGTACAATATTAACATTTTGCCACATAGTGTAAATCCTTACCATACAGGGCATCTTCAGAACTGTAAAATCAGAAGCAAACACCTGCCTCAAAGAATTACCTACAAGTAAGGTCATCTTATTTTGGACAGAAAAGTGTAATCCCTGAACTCCTAGTCTACCCTTCAGCATTTAAGAACTTATGGGCACCTAAGTTGCTCTCCATGGAGTTCTACAGTCATATTGAGTTATGCTTTTGAGTACGCCCAAAATTCTCAAAATATTCTGGAAGAGTATCATTCACTGATTTAACTTCAATGCAGCTCAGGGAGATTACAAAACTATCTCCCATGACTTCTCCACCCACAAAGCAGAGAGAAGAGGAAGTGACCTGGAATACCTGTACAGCAGGAGTGAAGAATAATCATGGAGGAATCATTCAAGCCAGACAGAGTTTACCAGTACGTATGAAAATGGGGCATTATTATATAGCTCAGTGAGGAAGACACTCCCATGGATTACAGTCCTTCAGACAAAATACCAGGGAGTAGAATAAATATATCCATTTCCCAAATGACTTCTCAAACATTTCTTAACTCCTCAGCTATTGCAAACTCTGTTTCTAGGTACTTAGAGTTGCAGTTTACACTACTGTTACCAGCTGCCTAACAGTAAAGCACAGGAGTAGTGATACTCCGTATCACTTTGTTTATGCACCCAGCCCTCCCACTTCTCATGCCTTCATCTGCTCCCACCAACTACCTTCTCATTTGGAAGGGAATTTACTACATTTTCAGCTGACGGACATCTATTCAGACGATGGACGTTCTGTCAAGAGTCAGGTCAGCTCAGCTCTGCCCAAAACAGGGACAACAGTACACTCCCCTGTGAAGGGGTGTTCTCAGACTTAAAGATAAATACACACACATATAAACATTTTTTTTAAGGCAGAAATTCTTCATCAGAACAATAAGTATTGAACTTTCTAAAAGATTAAGGATAAAAGCAAATAAATTTAAAATCATGAGAGCTTCTTGATTACGTCACAAAGATGTTTAGTAAATCAGTTGATTAAATTAGAGCAAATAATGAGGACATCACTAAATCTGGTGATATTAGGACAGCCTTTGTCAAATCTTACAAACAACTTTATTAATCTCAATTTGAAGCTATTTTTCACCAAACAACTGATGTCTGTTTTACATTTGCCATCCTTGACTAATAAAAGTTTGTCCCAGAAACCCCAATAAAGTCTGAAAATTCTGTAGGTATTGAAGTATGCTAGCTTAACTATATTTCTCCAAGAAAAGTCAAACGAAGGTAGAAGCTATGGGCCAAAAAGCTGTTTAGGTAAGCCAAACTCCTCTCTTCTGTATCACCAAAGGCAAACCTCATTTTGTAAAGCAAACCAAGACGTTCAACACCGGTCTGGCTGCAATAACAGTAATGATGCTTTCAGAGAATATACACACAACATGCCTTATTTCCAGCATCAGCCAGTTACGTTCCTCAGCTGTTACTTTATTAGGAGGGGGAGAAAAGGTGATTCATCGCAATAGGTAAAAAAGGCTGTCTGCCTTCACCCCACACTTGCTACGTGCTGAGAGTGAGACCTGGCCAAAGACAGAGGCAACCAGAGTGGGGACAATGTTTTCATGTCATCACTATGCAGCTCAGACAGATGCAAGACCTAGTTATCACTGCAGCACTAAAAGCATTATTCATCTGAAATCATAACACCACCAAGTGATCAGCATTAGATGAGCAAAGACAAAGGACAACAGGGTGGAGAAAGAAGACAACACGAGTGAAAAGCACATTCAACATTTGTTTGAAATAAGCACAAAATTTTCTTTGAAGTGATGGAAAACACAAATACACTCACAAGGTAAATATTTCAGACATCACAAGACAATCACAGTGGAAGATCATAAGAAGAGCAGTATGAAAAGGTAAAAAGAAAATGGAATAATTTTTTAAATGTTACACACAGTAGATAGAGAAAGCAAAGAAGAAGTTAACACCAAGAGAACATATCATAGGAAACATAACAAATGTCCTAGCTCTTCAAAGATTTGGATAACTCCACAGGTTTGGAAACTGAAGACATAACCATAGATGCTGCAGTGAAAACTCAAAAATCCTCATTGCTAATTAGCCTGAAATGAAACAGACCTTTGTACAGGAAATAAAACCACCTTGTTCCAAACCTACCAAACCCACATGGCCAAATATGGATGCATCAGCTCTCCTGAGAGGATTAGCTGAATCCACACACAGAAGAGGCAGCAACTAACAGGAGCTGAATGAGTGGAAACATGCGCGTGAAAGAGGATTTCACACACAGGACCTTT
The DNA here is from genome assembly GCA_013396935.1 of Baryphthengus martii. Taxonomy (NCBI): domain Eukaryota; kingdom Metazoa; phylum Chordata; class Aves; order Coraciiformes; family Momotidae; genus Baryphthengus; species Baryphthengus martii. Next base: position 181,156 of record VWZK01018794.1, on the reverse strand, counting down.
CAGAAATGGTTACTTGTTAAGATTATCCACTGGAAACTGTGCAGGGGTCTGCTGCCCCTACGGAGTCTCCAAAAAGAATCTGACTTCAGATGAATTAGGTCCCTCTTTCCCCACATCTTTGTGTTGCTGAGGAAAGACAATGGATGGAAATTTTTCCACAAGAAACAGCTGCAATTTTTCAATTTCCAGTCTCTAAATTTTCACCTCATTGTATACATAACTTTTAATAAAAATAAATCACTAAAACCAATAGACATTACAAAACAAATGCTGTAGCAACTGCACAGAACAGCAGACTCTTCTATCAACTTACACGCATCTAATTCCATTTTGAAACATCCATCCCAAGTTTTAAAAAATTTTAGCGAAGACACTTAAAGACAGACATTTCAAAAAGGGTAACATTGTTGAGCAGCCTATTATTTTTCCCCAAATGAATGTAATTCACAAGGTGTTTAACATGACAAAAAAAAAAAAAAAAAAAAAAACAACAAACAAAAACCAACCCAGACTTTATGTGTCTCTGAGGGCACGATCCAAAATGTTAGATCCTAACAACAGTTGCACTTCCTTTTTTATTCTCGTTCCTGCACGTCAACACACGAAGAACATACAGCCAGTTGAAGAGTATCTTCTGGATCTGAACCACAGAATGAGCTGGGGCAGGATGAGAACTCAATAAAAGAGAGCTGCCCCTGCGCCCACTAAAATGTTTCTCCTTTCTCTTCATACATCTGATGATCAAATCTGTCACTAAGTTTCCACCCTCAGGAGGGTCAACTGTTTCACTTCAAATATTACATTGCACCATAGGCTGCTACTAAACTTAAAACTTTTGGCTGAAGAGTAAGCAAAAATACAATACAATAATCAAACACCTGGACCTCAATTTATTTTTTTTTTCTCAAGGCTTTTACAGACGGAGAGAAGTGATCAAATCTGCCCCTGCAAGTTACATATTAGAACAGTTCTTCTGACTTTAAGGACTGTAGAACAGCGGTACAGTTGCCCAAGAAGACTATGGAATCATCATCATGGTTTTTTCTTTTTTTTTTTTAAGAAGAAACTGAGACGGGCTAGAAAACTACTAAGAACCATAGATGTGTACAATGAAACTAGAGAGGAAGATAGTAAGGTATTAGTAAATTCTAACGAGATTATTTCAGCAGGTTCTCATTTACACAACATGAAATGATGCAGAAGATAAACATTCAGATATAATACATCCTGAATTCTTGGATTCACAATCCTATAGCTGGCAGGCTTTTGTGGGTTTTCTGAGGTTGGCTTGGATTTTTTTTTCGTAGTTTCAAAGAGTCCAGAATTCTGACATAAGACATATGAGACTGACCATAACATATTTAGATTTAATATTCCAGAGAAAAAGAAAAAGGCATAAAATTATAGTAATATTTAGCTTTAGAAGATAAAGTACAAAAGAAGAAGTGGTTCATCACAGAGAAAAGGGGCAGATAAAAGGATAAAATAAATATGGACAGCATGAAGACTAATGTGAAGTCATATTAGAAATTAAAAGTAAATGTATACTATGAACCAAGATGAATTCAATGGATCAAATATGCCAGGCATGATTATTCAGAAGATTAAAGATGTTATTAGAGGTAAAGATAAAATCCTGTCTAAATAGAAATGAATTAAAACCACAGCATAAATATAGAAAGTTAATTGTATTAACATGAAAAGGCAAGGCAAAAGATGACTTTGAGGAGGACATTACTAACAGTAAGTACTAAAGTTATTTCTAAACAGATCAGAAGCAGAATGCTTTCTGGCAGAAAAAAAAAAGATGCTCAAATGATTATATCAATATCAGAAGATGACATCTGAATAATAATTATTTGCATTCTAAATATAAAATTTTCCTACTCAAGAACTTTTTCCTTTTCTTTTAGAAACAGAATAAAGTTTAGGAATCACCTTTAAATATCAGTAGAAGGAGTTTTTGAGCAATCTGCCATGAAGTGATGTTTTTCACTAGAGGTCCCCAAAAGAACAACAACACATAATGTCCACATCCTTCAGCATGCATTATATCCCTTAAATAGATTTCAGTGCAAAAATAACGGAGGTTGGCAATAACACCATGAAACTTTAAAATGTGCCAAAGGCCGATTCTGGGAATTACAGGGTGATGCATCTAACAGTTGTAATGGACAAACTTAAACGACAAGTATAATAAAAAACAGAATTCCTCTACGCTTGAACAAATGTGGTATACTGGAAAAGAACCTTTGCAGGGATAAATCATGACACACAAAAGTATTAGACTTTTCTGAAAGATTTAAAAGAGTGTGGATACCAATCTAACTGAAAGAATGTACTTAAAACTCTCATTTTATCTGTTTGTATTTTCTTTATACATGTATAGACTTGCATTCCTACAACTGTATAACATGGTATAGAGTAACACTTATGTGCTATTCAGTATAGCATGAAACTGAAGTAACTCCTTACTTTACCATTAAAAATCTGTTAAATCATCCAGAAACCTCACAAATATTCCCAGGAATTACTACCAAATTTCATAAAAGAGGCAATAATTATCTTTTTGTGCTTTAAGTATAGAATCACTTGAGTCTTGCTTTTTCCTTGTCTTTTAACTTGCTTTTTAGTATCTAGAGAGTATATTATTTCTTCTTGCAGTGGCATGGTACTACATAGTTTACTTAAACCTCTCAAGTTTCTGAATTAATGACTTATTAAATAAATAACATTAAGCTTATATTATAAACAGACATGTTTGCAATAGTAATATAATAATTATTATTTAAGAACTGTATAAATAGAGGTAATATTTATCTAAGTACAATACAGGTTTAAAAAATATACACCAAAGTAGTTTAAATATGATATTATTATTAAATGTTACAGTTGAAAATGGAGGAGATGCTTAGTCACGATCCCTGAATTTTGTGATGACTGCTATACAAAGAATATAATTTACAGTTTGAAATGAAGATAGTGTGTGTTTACAGAATGAGAAAGGGAATTGTTTCTTGCCATTAATTAAGGAACATGAATTTTTACTTCAGGCCAATTAAATATGCAAATTACACAGTTGTTTTCACCAAATGTACAAACCACTATACAGCGATTAACACCCAACTGAACAAAACAAAGCAGACAAGTCTGGTTTTGAAAGATAAATGCTGTAAATTAAATACATAAATAAATAAAACACAGCTCTGAAAAAGATTTTTGAACTCTCTAGAGATGATTCCTGTTCCATAATCCAGCAGGAGGAAATAGGAAAGTTCTGCCACCAGGTGCATGTCTTAATTTGAGAAACAGACACTGGGAGTAGCTGAATAAAGGGAGTCAGCAGGCCAAGCACCTGAGATAGGATCTACTCAACTGGAAATGGTCTTCAATGTTAATAGTAAAAGAGAATAAAACATATTTTAGGAGTCAATATATTGTGGAATAGGGAGCAACCACAGCTAGGAAAAACAAACACTTATTTTTTAATTACTTGGCCAACAAAAAGCTGCATACTGCATGAGTTGAGAGCTATCTGCAAATGTTTACCAAGAGCTATGCTAAAGTGATACAAGCACAGCGTAATGAAGGAATAACAAAGCTCAGGAACAGTCTTCAGCAAGGAATAGATCAATTAGATACCGGACTAAACACGCAACCTGTTTTCTTTCTCTTAACAGTCTATGGCTAATGGAAACACTTTGAATATGGTCTTCTTCCTTTATTGGAAAACTCTGGTCTAATAATATCACGTAGGTGTCTAGTTGACACCCAGCACTTCTTAGCATGCTGGACATAGCTATTTCTTCCATTCACTGTCTCCTACTCTCTTCCATTACTCTTTCTTCTCTCATCTCAGTTACCCTTCTCTTAGGTTCTCAGGTTGTATTTACAAATGATCACCACAGTTATTGGAAGGATGAGTCAATCCCACTGACTCCTCCTAAGGAAGAGTTTGAATCCTTCAGGGCTGGTGGTTTGTAAGGGCACGACTCATCATTGAGCAGTCAGTGTAGTCACTATCTGGAATCCCCATGTAATACAGCAAAATGATGTTAAAATGGTCATGGGTCTGTAACAGCAGTCCACCGTATAAAACTTGTATCTTTGATTTTGGTTTGTTATAGCAGGACAAAAAAAAAAAAAAAAAAAAAATCAAGAGAAACAGCAGCATGAGGAAAGGAAGCAAGAGCAAACTTCTACCTAAATTAAAAGTATAGTATTTCAAGAAAGATTCAGTAGTCAGTAAACAGAGTAATAAGCATCATTGTTACAACTTCAAAAGGTTTTAAGCTTATACAGAAATGGGATTAAAAAATAGGTTTTACAAGATGAGAAAGTTGGCCTGCCATATTCAGGACCCTGTGTGTAACAGTGAGGGGAAGCACTAGAAAAATTAACTAGTCTACATAAGCATATCTACATCAGGTTGTGCTGGGTCTAAAGTATGAGACTAAAAAAAACCAACCAACCAAACCAAATCAAAACACAAACAAACAAAACCTCCAAACTATAGCTCCTATTTGTAAGTGAAAACATCTGTTATTAGAAAAGGATTAGGTACTTAGACAACTGTTAATTTTCTGGTTTCTATCCCTTCATTCCCACAGTCAGTGAGTGACACAGGTTAATAACATGTTATGTAAAAAACTTAATTTTGTCTTATAAAACCGATTGCTCTTTAATTTCACTAATTCTTTGTTCTTACATTATGAAAAGGGTATTTTAGCTAAACTGTCACTCAGAATAAGTAACCTGACCTCCTTCTTCATCTCCTCTTCATACTGAATACCTCCAATCATCCCTGCATTCAACCAGCTTTCTATTTGCATTCAGTACTTATTTTCTTAGAGCATCTCCGAGACAGGACGATCGGAATAATATCTCGTAAGTAGAATGGAAACACACAAACTTCAAGTCTAATTCAGTGAGAGTCATAGTGCCAGCCTGTGGAAGTAAGATTGCAGCTAGCAATGTGTAACGTACAGCAGCCTGTAACATGTTCAGTGACGTGCCTAGTAATGGGGAAAACTAAAGCGATTAAGCCTAACTTAACAATAATATTCGATGTCTGGAAGCCACACAGCCTTATAAATAAAACTGGAAAAGACAGGACTAAAGATGCAGTTTGATATTTTAATGAGTTAGCCACACTTTGAAATGGGTAGTCACTTAACCGTACCACCAATGAGCCACTGTAGGTATCAACAAAGAACTCAAGATTTGGACCAGTCCTGTGAGATATTGCTGGATCCAAGGGTAGTAGTATCTTTCTCTCTTGCTTTCTTTTTCTCTCTCCTCCCTTTCCTTTCTCCTACTCTTATGAACTATTTCACATTTATGGCATTAAAAGCCAAGGCTTTCCCTGAGTTCATATAATATTTCCTGGTTCAAACAAAATGAACAAATTGATCAGTCATCTGGTGTTATTTCGCCTTAATCTACTCCAAGGGTATTTCAAATCTCACACAATTCTCCATGTTGCCCGGAGTAGCTTGGCAATCAAGTTATGATACACACATGTACACAAATACACATGGACACACACACACACACACACACACACACAGAAACACATCACTTTACTTTTAGATAACTGGCTCTTTTTCCAATGAATCACCACCATTTTTAAGCTATTAAGGTCAGTCTTGAAAAAACATGAAAAATAAAGAAACAATTTCATTTTTCCCTATTACTATTATTGAGACAAAACCAATATTATTTCTGGTTTGTTCCACAACTGATTCCTCTCAGATACTCCTAATGCCATATAGTTTACTTCTCTTAGGATAATAACTGTACTGCAAATAATTTCTCTGGATAAGGATCCAACAGGTCTCATCCTGTCTCTCTTAATGCAGAACTATACACAATGGTATGTAATGAATGGTAATTTATCATAAATAGGATTTGAGGTATAAGCCAAGCTGTTGCATTCAGTTTCCTTCCTGAAAATTGGTGGTAAGTGTTCATTCTTCAAAAAGAAAAAAAAAAAAAGAAAGAAAAAAAATCACTTATACTGAGCTAGGTTCCCCAGAACTCCCTCTCAGTCTGGACTCTAAGGTATCTCAGGGATTCAAATTGAACATCAGACCTATAATGCATAAAAATCTGTGTTCAGATGTAGTTTGTAAAAAGTGTGAAAAACCTAATCATCCTTATTATTTATACTAGGGAAAAATAATTATATTTTAAAAAGCAGAACCACCTGAATTACATAAAGCTTTTGATATTATGAAGGTTTTCACCAGAAGACAAGACCTACTTATGCCATAAAACTAGGTAAATTATTTTTTTCCTTGCACCATAAATCTTCTTTATCTGAGATGCACAAGCAATATACTAGTAGAGTGTTACTTACAGATGCAACAGGTAGCCCAGAAAAAGTTTTCTCGTTTAAAGCAGCCTCATGTCAGTCAGGTGCCTACCACAAAGTGAAATTCAGTGCCAGCCAAAACCGAAGACTGTTGCTCTACAGATCTCTTTCACGGCCAAGAGGCTTCACAGAAGCACTACATAACTTTCATTAGAAAAGTTTTTTGTTCTAGCTTGAGGAACATAGATATATCTTTTGATATATATACATATATACTCTGTGTGTGTATATGTATTTCAGTCACTGCTTTATTCCTTATGCTTTAAATATATTTATTAAATGAATCATACTAGCCTTAAGCCTGATGGACTTTCATTAAAAAATTCAGTTATTAAAATGAAGATCTGCTATGCTGAAATCATTCATGTTTTCCTTGCAATTTCTCAAATGTATGACAGAAAAGCCTGTATTTATGTCTCTCTCTCAGAATTTCACTCTCTTCTTTTACATATTCTATGATAGTATACCCTCTACCATGTTATTTTGCTTAAAGTACCTCCTTCTACTTTTCGATCAATTTTGGATAGAGATCTGTATTTTAAACACAATTCATCGTTATTATGAACTGTCTCCAGCAACAACTTAGCAGGGCTACATTCTGTTTCCTGCCTACTGATTAAAGGCTAGGGAACACAGTGCCAGGCTTAAGGGTGAGAAGTTTTTTCTTCTTACAGGCCATACTTCATTTGGAATAGAAATAGAGTTTTAAAAGATGAATGATCTTACATTGTATTGATCCACCACCATGAACTGACTCTAGATTTACCTAATTTTGTATGATGTCAGTATACTACCTGATTAAAAAAATAAACACAATTAAGCCAGTTGGTAGCAATACAAAAGCAAATAGTTTTTCATTTAGCCGATTTGACACTAATTCCCATGCAGGGACCATATTGAAGGGAAGCATGAGGAAAGATGGGAAAAATTCTGAAGAAAAATGAAAAGGCAAGATACAAAAATAATGCTCATCATAAATTAATTAGAATTATCATAAAGAAGACTTTCTACATGCAGATTATCACATAAAAGTAGTTATATTGTACCAAACCAAAGCCCAACAGGCCTTCTCTAGCAGTAGCCAAAAGTGAATGCCTAATGAAGAGCAAAAAGGAAAGGACGCCTGGAAGCATTTGTGACTCAGTGATTAAGAGCCAGATACCATTCCTGTACAATCCTCAAGGGATTTATTTTCCATGAAGTTGTCCAGTCTCTTCTTGAATCTACTTAAGCTCTCAGCACCCACATCATCCTGGAGCAGCCATTCTGTGAAGAATCACCTTTTCTCCACTTGTTTTCAGTATCTTTTCAAATTGGCCTAGATGATCGCTGTTGAACTAGATGATCATTGTAGATCCCTTCCACTGAAATATTGTATATTCTGCCTCTAGATGATTTACACTTTATCTCTTAATTTTTGTACCACCAGAAAACCACTGCAACTGATGTACCTCAAAGAGCAGTAAAGTTCAAGCTACGTTTTCTAAGTAAAAATAGAGAATAAAAGCATAAATTACATCAGTTATGACTGATACTGACAATGGCAGAGGTAACATCCTCATAGCCAATGCATTCAACTAAAGAGTTGTGTAACACTTTCAGGTAACAGAAATACAAACTGCATCATGGTAAATAATGAACATGCGGAAGTTACTTTATAAATGCTGAAGTCTCCACTATTTTCTGCTCTCTCCTAACAGTCAGTAAGTACTTAATTTCACCATTTATCCTAACTCAAAAACCCAATGGTACAGCAGCCTTCTCTTACAGTTTCATTAGGGCTGAAAGTGCAACTTTGCTTTTCTCAAAACGCCCATGACAAATTAGACATAAGCATCTAAACATAAGCATCATTCAATTCTACCACAAATGAAATTAAAATTTTCAATTCATGGTTAGTCCCTTCGTACAGCCCAAATGCATCTTTTGCATATTCACCCAGTCATTTGATTTCCATAGACTCTGCAAGTTGCCTCCTGCTCAAACATAAAGAGAAAACAAGCACATTCAAAGAGTCTTTGTACGTGCATTCATCGTAGTTGTATACATGTGCCTCAATTCTTTAAGTACAATGGCCATTAAAGCCCCAAATTTCACTTAACAGATAGTTTAACCATAATTCTACTAAAATTCTACCCAAAATTTCTTCAAAAGAACAGACAAATTTTATTGAAAATTCATATATTAATTCAGGCAAAAGAGCTCCCTTTATAAAGCTACTCAAAAGCCACAAACAATTTAAGAACAACTGAACCAACAAATTTTCATCTTTTCTGCACTTTTGTCACACGGAAAGCTAGCAGTTAAAAACAAATAGAATATTAGACAGGCAGAATGAGGGCTGGTAGTGCATAAAAGAAACACTTTGATATTGCTGAAAAATGGTTTAAGAGAAAGTTACTTTTGTTTTTTTTTCCCCCAATATCAAGAGAATGCAAACATGATTTAACCTGTATTGAATTTTAATCTGGGATACCTTCATACACAGAAAATCTATAACATTATTATATGTGTGTGTTTACTTCATGCAATAGAAGCATCACGCTGACTACCAAGAACAAAGAAGAAAAAAAGAGAAAAACACAAAAATCCTACTCCTCAAGGTGTATTTTTTACTATAAAATTACCCAAATGGGCTTACTAAGGATGCAGCTATGGATCTCTCTTCCGCTTCAGTATCTCTAACAATTTTCTTGCTATTCTAGATTCAGAAAGATGTATACATTCATGCTTTTTGGCGTCTTTCAGCTGGAAATCTCTACTTGCAACATCTAAATGCATCACAAACAGCAGATCTTTGGCCAACAGATGACTTTGGCCAAAACAAAAACCAGAAACAAAATGGTCTTACCAGGAACTGTAGGCTTGGCAAAATATATCAGATGACAAACGTAAAGTTTTTAAATACCAGACATCAGCATTTTAAGTTGTACTTAAAAACCACATTTTGGGTCACCTGGGGTAGAATTCTTGTCTAAATCAAACAAACTAAAAAAAGCTAGTTTTGCCTCTATTCTCATTTACAAATAAGCTTTTCAATAAATAAACCCAGGAATTAAGTTACCATTTTACAGTCCTTCTGTAAGGACTCAGTTTGCAGTTTCTTGATCACTCTAAGGCAGAAGAAACCAGCATCACTGTCAAAAGAATCGATCCTGTCCTCTGTACAAAGCCCAGCCACTCATGCACACCCCTCTAAGTCAGCATGAGTCCTCATTCAGTCACACAGTGAATTGAATTGAGAAATTGATCCATGTTCAATTAATCAAGTAGAGAAAAAAAATACCTTCCTAGGGAGATGCATTCAGAATTGCCTTCAGTGCTTCCTGATTTATCTCCACAGCTCTCCCAACAGAAGTCACAATAAGGCAAAGTCACATTTTAGGACTTTTCACCATGACGTTGGCCATGCCGCTCCAAGGAACCAGAGGCAGACACGCCCAAAACAAAATGCTTCATGTTTGTTATTGGCAGTGAAGGCAAAGCCATTGGACTTTGGGACCAGTGGGACATCCATTTGGAAGAACACTTCTGTGAAATCTGCTTCAGTTATCTTACTTGCAATACATCTGGCTGAACTGACTGAGGCTACCACCTGGGTGGCCAATGTTACAGTAAGATTAATTCCTACAGTATCAAATGCAACACCTTCACAAATCTGCCTCTTTTGTGTTATGAGATGGTTTCTGAACATCTGGGCTATTTAGACACAAGTGTGGCACAGACACAGGAGTAACCAACACATCCTGCTTGTGTCCCAGTAGTCCAAATTCAGTTCAAAGCTGTAAAATCAGTAAGACTACCCTGGCAACTATCACAAGAACAGTACTTAGGACAGAGCAACTGTCAGCTTGTTGGACTGCTCACACTCAAAAGTCACGTAACACAGCCTAGGAGTAGTCATGAAACAGGCACAGGTAAGGCAAATTCAGAAAGACAAGAGAGTAAACCTCTAAAATGTACTGGAAGACCTTCATCTGCTGAAAAGTAAGCCTTGGCAGTAATTAAAACCCGAATGACTTAAAATAAACTTCAAGGTTTTCACTATGATTTGGTGAGTCTGTCAATTTACCACAAGCCTAAGAAGTTGAGCAACTTTACAGCAAGTTGTAAAGAGGTTTATACTGTTCTGTCATGATGCAGTTCAAGAGTCAACCTTTGCAGAATTACAAACATCAACCCCATCGTACCAGTAAGGGACTATTTGCATGGGTAAAGCATGGAAAGTCCAAAACAGCAGGACGGTCAACAGTCATGGTTCCCACAAACTAAAGATCATTTCTGCAAGGGGGATCAACAGTTATATAAAAATAAACATTCTGAGATGAACAGACATAAAAACCAAGCTCCTACATGAGGACTGTGTAAGATGTCGACCCTGATCTTCAGAGAAAGCCAACACAGAACTCACAAGGGCAGACATTTTGCATCTAAGATACTTCAGAGAGGAAAAAGCCCTATTGTTAAATCCCTTCAATCTTCCAAAGAAGTTTGTAACAATCACAACACTAAGGTGGTCAGTGGGGGCTTAGTCAAGCTCTCACAGGAGTGGAAGAAAAAGAGAGGACAGACTAGGGCTATTCACAGCTTTTTCCACTATGTTTAAAGGGAATGCAGGACAAGGTGTGTACATGCCCTCTAAGACCTCAGACCAAGCTTGAGTAAATAAGCACACAAAAAGCACAAAACAGAATATAGACAGGCACACAAAAGATAAAAAGTAAAATCTTAATTATCTCTCAGCATAGTCACGAACAGAAATGTCTGTCAGTCACCTTGAGGCTTTACAACAGTGAGCTGGTATTTCCAATTGTTCTGGTTTGAGTTAGAACAGAACAATTCTGTTCAGTGATTTTTACTTTTGAGCTCAGTTCCTTTAACTCACTGCACTTTTTGAAATCAGCAGCATGTTTTCACAGACAGTGTGGGCTTCTAGCAGTGATAACACCCAATGTTTAGAGTTAGTACCAGGGACTGGTGTGCAGACCAAGGCTGCTCCTAGATCTTGTGTACCACATTGGGAAGGGCAGAAAGTAAAAGCCGCACCTGCAGAGAGGAGCGGACAGATTGGTGCCGTTAAACTGACAAGCGGGGTATTCCATCCCATAGACACCATATTCGGCTGCTGGGTGCTCTTGTTCTGGGTCCTTGCTCGGATTCTTCCTCATTACTTCAATGGTTGGAATCCAAAGAGGACTCTGTTCATTCTGCTTTCAATCCTGATCTGAGTGTTCCTGAATCCAGTACTAGAATCCAGCCCCTGAACACAGTTCCCGTCTGCTGCTGGGCCCTGTCTGGGACTTTCCCGGTGCCTGCTCCACAACATCAGTGGTGACGGTGACATACTTGCCATCAGAGGGGTTTGGGTTCAATACTGGGTATATATTTGTATATCTCCCATTTTATTCTTATTATTATTTTCTATTTTCATTAAAGCTGTTCTAATTTCCTTTTCTAATTGCTAAGTCTCTTCCTTATTCCTTTTCTCTTCCCCTTTGGGGAGGGAGGGGGGCTAACAGAGAACGTCTGTCAGGTTTTGGGGCTGTCCTGACCCTAAACTGTGACACCAATCTATCCAGGGCTATAAAACACCTTGTTTTTTCTGGGAGGCTCCTCCTCAACTACTCATGAATTTTTCAGATGCCAGTCCAGAGATAGATTAGGACCTACGTCAGGCCAGAAGGATGAAGACTGTTTTTATTTTTTCAGCTTATCCTTCTGAATCTTCAAACACTAGCATTGCTGAGCTTGGTGTTTTTACATGTAGGGAGCAATCTCCCTGTTGCAGAGCAGTCTATCACTTGGTAAAAGCACACGCTGTGACATCACTTGCCCTCAGGATGAAGAGGCCTTATGCTAAATATGTTTTCACTTGGGTTTTTTAAAAGTAGTTTTCATTTCTGAAAATTCAAGTGGTATTTACATTTGGTACTTTTGTAATGACAACAGTCTGTTAGTTTTAAAAATCCTTTCATTCAGATAAAAATCAGACTATGGTTAAGACTAAGGCTGACGAAAATTGTTACTCATGACTCAGTTTCTAAGAAACAGGTCTTTACTACCATTTCTGAGAACTATTCATAACATGTCCTCTACTTTCCAATTTTAAAATCTGAATGGATTTTTTTTTCCTGTGTAATTTGCACGACTCCAATCTGCTTTATCCAGAGTATTTTTATATACATGAAAAACTGCCTAAGAATTGCACTGTAGTGAAGCAGAGTCTACCTACACAGAGCTTCTGTAATCTTAAATTCTCGTGAATTCAAGGTCTGAGACTTGCTGACTACACTGTGACATTGTCACAGTGTAGTCAGCAAGAGGCCACATAATGACTTCCAGTTGTCTCTCTTCTAAGACGGAAGAAATACTAGTCAATATATAAGGTCAAAGATAAAGCCTTTTTGAAAAAAATATTAGTGACTCTTCAAACTTCATGGACTTTGAACCAAATTTTCACTGTGGAATTGGGGTAAAATTGAACAAAAACATTAGGTTTTGTTTAAAAGTCTCCTCTCCATCATGAGGACAGAGCTCATAAATGAAGATATTGACCCTGTTTCCCTGTAGCTATATCAAAGTTGGTATGGAAGAAGATTACTACCTATCTCTTGAACACCACCCTTTAAAAAAAAAAAACATTTTAAAGTGTCAGCTTCTTCAGATACAAGAGTTACGTAACAGTCAACACAGTTAACAACACAATACCTAACAGTTTTATTTTTAATTATTTCTTTAATATAATTGCTGAGTAAATATTACCAAAAAAAAATAATTCCTAAGGAAGTCACTAAAGTACAACAGAGAAAGCTTTATCACCACAAAATACAATTCAATTTGAACAGTAACTCAAAGATACAGCTTGTAATTTTCCTAAGTACATTCACATTGTCCGTAACTCAGCTGCTATAGAGAATTACATTCTCTGTAATTCTCTGTAAATGCAGCTGCTACCTGTATTATACCACTGTGTTAGCACAAAGAAAAGAATATATTTCCCTTACCTCTCTGCCAGACTTTGCTGGAATCTGCCCTTGAGTCTCTCTCAATTTGCGAGCGTTGTCAAGTTCTTCTTGAAGTTTTGAAGCTAACTCCTTCAAGGAAAAGGATAGTACTCTATTAGATTAACCATGTTAAACTTTTAGCAAACTCTATATCAGAATTAACTAGTCATTCCATTCTTTCATGTTATGATATTTTTTTTTAACTCTAAAGACACACAAAAAAATAAATAAAACATGTCAATATAATTCACAGAATTCTTTACTGGAGATAAAATTTAAAAAAAAAAATGTTCAGAACAGAGGCATGTAAAGTACAGAAACATACATTGTCATAAAAACACCAGAAAAAGTATGCTGAAAAATGATTCATTTATACTAATAAGTGCTTTGTGCTAAGTGCACATTTATACTAGTAAGTGCTAAGCATAGATACTACTTTATCTGTAGGAAGCTAAATAAGGAAGTCTGAACATATCAAGTGTATAAACTTTCCATGTTATACTACACATCCTTTTATTTATTTATATATATGTGCGCACACGCACACACACAATGAGTGCAGGGAGATAACTCTCAGGCTTTTTTGCTCTGTAGTTTCACATCTCTATATACTACATGTCCAACTCTGGCTCTTAAGATCTTACCTTGGGTATCAAAATGGACAAGAAGTGGAAAATGAGAACTGTTTACAGTCTTGTGTAAATTGCTTTAATTTACATTTTACAATCTCTCATCCTGCTCTCTCATTTGTTTTTTTTAATAAATACAAGCATTTTGGAATATCTTGGCTTGGCAAGAACTGCCAGGTGACAACCTACTAACCTCTAAGAAATACAACCATTTATATACTCTGACCACTTTCCCAGTTTCATTAATTAGACTCCAACAATCGTGCCTATACTTGCCCTCCCCCAAAAATTTAGTCATTTGATCAACACTAAAGAGCAAAGTCAGAAACAAAAACAGATTCAGAATTCATTTGTCCCATATGGTCAACCTTGAGCTCTGACCACCAGGACATGCTGTTACATAACCATCTGTGTGTGAGGATGAACTTGTTTAAACAAGCTGCATTTTCAATGTAATCAGAGAAAGTCCCTGAAAAAATATCTAAAGAGTCACAAAACAAAGATCAGCTCTTGTATTATTTATATTGTGGTTGGTTGGTTTGGTTTTTTAACTAGGCTAATTCAGAGTGCATGTATCAAAAAACGTGTATATCAAATTAACAGTAAAATTGTAATGTTGGCTTCTGCTACACAATTTTGGTCAAAACAAAAGAGTAGATTAATAAAAGAATCACACTCTCACCACAGAACACTATATTTTTATTCAAATTACTCTTATTTGATTACTGTCAGGTTGAAAAGAGAAAAACTAGGGGGAAAAAAAAAACAAACAAAAAAAAAACACCACAAAAACAAAACACTTGTGCCCAAACTTGTGTTTGAAAAATGCTACTGAAGTTGAGCAGTTGAAAAAAAAAGTTTAGAAAGTTTTGTTGCTCTCCATGTAAGCTTTTGGAAAGCTTTCCTCTCCCCAGTACTTTATAGCAACTGGTGTATAGATGGCTTCAATCATTTTCCCCTGCGGGAAAATGTCTTAAAATAATATCTTAAGTGACTGATACCAGTCTCTCACAAACCTATCATATAATTACATTCATAAATATATTTTTTTCCTCACTAGGGTATTTTTTTGTATATTAGCTAGGAAAACTACAGAGTAAAACATGGAGGTATTTGTTGAAGTCACTACTCATTATATCTTAATGGAAAATTAACTTCTAGCAGTGTTTTTTAATTCACTTTTGAAATTGATAAGATTTCAAATGGTCAAGATTTCTAGAAAAAGTTTATTTGTTCAAATTTTTTAAAGCTACACACACACATCTGTGTCTAAAGCTTGTGGGTAAAGAATTCATAATATAAAATCATTTTGCAAAGAAAAGACTGAGAGGGGATCTTATCAATGCCTACAAATACCTAAAGGGCAGGGGTCAAGAGGACGGAGCCAGAATATTTTCAGTTGTGACCAGTGACAGCACAAGGCACAACAGGCACAAACTGGAACATGGGATATTCCATCTGAACATGAGGAAAAACATCTTTCCTGTGAGGGTGAGAGGAACAGGCTGCCCAAAGAGGTTGTGGAGTCCCCTTCTCTGGAGATATGCAAAACCCACCTGGATGTGATCCTGAGCAACCTATTCTGGGTGAATCTGCTTTGGCAGCAGGGTTGGACTAGATAATCCCCAGAGGTCACTTCCAACCCTCACCATTCTGTAATTTATAAAATGGACACTTTCTCCTAACAAAATTTAAATTATGGGATAGGGAGGTTGACAAAGACCAACATCATGTCCTAATTCTGCAATAAATGCTAATCATCCTAAAACTTCCCGCAAATCAAAGAACCAATGGCTCTCAAGAAATAGTTGGCACTTGAAGTCATAACAGGTCTTATTTATTGCCGTTTGGTGATGCAGACTTTGGTGCAAATATTCTGTCACAAGTGGCAAGTTAAACAGGGGCACTACAAACTAATCTTTAAAAATACCCACAACATACAAAGGCCCATAGTGATAAGACTAACTTCTAAAAATGTTATTTTATTATTTCCATTAAAAAAATTCAGCAATACTTCCTTAAGAGCTGCTATTCAGAACAAGCACTTGCAAAATATTGCTTGAAAACTGACAAATTGACCTTGTTGTAACTTCTGGGCAGTGCTACTGAATGCAATTAACTCACTATAGACATACACAATATCATAAAATAAATACATAATTCCAGATTTTAGAGCATTCCAAAGGAGCGACATTCTTGATCCTTCAGGTTGCTGTCTGAAACAAGCCTCCTAAAGCAACCTGAAATGTGCAGTTGCTTATCTCAGTTCCATGGACCCAGTCCTATTCAGAGCAGACATGTTGTGGGGATGACCGCAAAGCATCACGCAGTTGTTCTCACTGCAGAGCTGGATGCAATGGCCTGTGCACTTCCTTTCAGTTGCATATTTCCATATCATAATTAATAAGTATGGCTATACAGCAGAGCTACGAACCACAAGCACTCACTTGAGACAAAATTGATGAAACAACAAAAGCTCCAGACAGTCTACCTTGTGACACAGGCAGAGAGCTTTGTAGTTTTCACCTGCTCCCTGCTTAAAAAAAAAAGATGTTAAATCCTATTGAAAAAGGTAGAGAATAACTGGTTTTGGATAAGCTGCCTAACCTACAAAACCTGGGGACCTGAATTCTCTCTTCTGGTCTATGAACCATTGCACTGAAAGCAGAATTTACAGTAAAAGCAGTATCTTCAAATCCCACCCAGTCAAATTTTACAGGACTTTATTTGCTTGAATAAATACCTTGTGGTTTGTTGGTTGTTTTTTTACACTTAAATCACTGTGAGCTTTAAAGAAAAACTGCAGTAAATTTAGACTTAGGATAAGCACTACTTAGCAACAACTAAAACATCAGATATTATTCTCATACTAAATCCAAAACACAGCACTGTAACAGATACTAGGAAGAAAATGAACTCTATCCCAGTTGAAACCAGGACACATGAAAATTTTTCAAAGACATTACCATGTCTCCCATGAGTTCTGCTTTCACAATCCTCGCTCCCAGTTTGTTCATCTCCTCTTCACTAAGGACCTGAGGTGGCTCTTCCTTAGATGTGGATCTGTAAAACACCAGCAGCACTAAACCTATAGAAAAGCAATGTAGCATTCACCTGTGTAATCAAGGATTACATGCTCACTGTACTGGTACATATGCTCCTACTGTCAAAATAATTGATAACAAATAATAGAAGTCAGAAGTTGCCAAAGACTCTGAAACCAAAAGGCCTAAATAAAAACTTCAAGAGTATGTTTTCTTTTACTTTTGAGACCAATCAAATGGAAGGAACTATCTATGAACATTTTCTCCACACAATAAAACAGTCAAGAGGCAGTAGCAGGTATAAGCAGACAAAAAGCAAGGAAAAAAAGGAAGAGAAAGGTAATTTAAACCCACTCTGTAATTCTCCTGGCTTTGGTCATTCTTTCATGTCACAGCTCCAACAAAATCTTCTATTTCTCAGTTCTTCTCCTGTATGCCAAATGGCCTTCCATCTCTTGAAAACTACTTACATGCCCAGACTTAGCTGCTTCTAAAGATACCATGGCTGATATAGTAGAATCCCCATGGAAAATTAACCTGCACAGATTTTAAAATAGGAAGTCTTCCTAGAGAAGCTACAGCTAGTAATCAGTAGTATTGTATCTTAATTCTAACACTAACAGGTCAGCAGATGACTTCTTATGATAATGAACAAGGTCTCTAAGAGTTTTTGCAAAGACGCATCAAACAAGTTTGGTTCTTTAACTCTAGAAAAGGCTAAAAGCAACTAATTCTAAAAGTAAAATATCTAACACAAAAGAGACACCAGAATACAGTTATAATACTGTTTCCTGCTATTAAAAGAGAGAGATAATTCACTCAGTATGATTAAACCCTGTAGGATTTGAAGAATGGGAGAACTCTGAAAGATGGGGTAGTCTTTAACTGCCAGATCTCCCCAGCCCTGAGGAAAAGACCAAAGGTTATTTTTGTCTGTTTTGAAGATGGCCAATCTGAAACCCAAAACCTCAGCAGAAACATTTACATTAACTTCACCAGAAACAGAATCCTCGAGGATGAAGTTCTCACTTCTCCTTAACCTATATTTTTCAAAACAAGGTAGACTATTTCAATAAAGGGAGCAAGAGGTGTTTATTACTTCATAGATGCTTTTTTTAAGCAGTTCTAGTGCTTGAATTACCTTTTTGAAACTAGAGACATTGTTTTAATTTGCTTTTTATCTCTTCTCAAATTAAACTCTGAAGCAGTCACATTATTAAGTGTGATTTTCAGCAAACACTGTCTGGATGGACTTTTCCTCTGGGGAGATCCCTGGGACATCCAATCAGCACTTTTAATTAACCTGTGTCATAACTCTCCAAAACACTTTGATTTATAGGCTGAAGAAACTCTCTCTGTGGTTTACAAGAGATAAAACTTTAAAGGTACATTGTCAGCATGACAGATGAGGAACTGAACCAGCAACACCTATTAATCCAAGCCTTCACCTCAATGAAGGTTTACTTTTTGTGACGGACTGACATTACCACTGAAAGAGTACATGTATTACAAGACTTGAAACTTTAGGAAGAAAAAGAAAGCAGTAGATTATAAATTATTCTCAACAGATAACTACCCCACATATCCAAACCTGGCATGTTCCCAAAGCCAGAATTTTCTCCAAAATTCTACCAAAAAAAAAGACAATTCTTACTGAAGGAAACAGGAAGACAGGTCCCATTCTAGCTCCAACATATAGAAGCTTAGGAGTTAAGAGTCAGTGTAGAAGAACTTGGAAATAAGTAAGTCAATAAGCAGAGGCTATATGGTTTTCCAGGCCTAAATAATCTCCACTTTACTAATAAATAAGCTCTGTAATTTTATTGGCTAAGAAATATAGTTAAAGTATCAAAGAAGATGCACAGTTGGGTTTAACAGTACTAAAATGGAGAACGCAAAAAAAAATAATCAGCTAAATAATTTCTACGCTTAGCTCTCTTCTGTGAGGGAAAGAATTATCTTTTCTATCATGCTAATTGGATTCTTTGAACTTGAATAAGCAAACCACTTCCGTACACAACCTAGTTTCCCCAGATTTACAGCTTCGTCCAGTTACAATTAGCATTGCACTTGCTACATGTGGTAATCAAAAGCTAAAAGGCACAGCTCTTGTACTTGCAATAAAAAAAGTGAATCATCATTTTATAACCAAAAAAAAAAAAAGCTAAAAAGAAACCACCAACAAAAACATGACTGTAAAGGAGCGGTTACTTCTTTTAAGATAACAAAAATGATGCAATGGTATCACTAACTTCTACTCAAGAATTACACGATCTACCAGGTCAGGCAGGGATGGAGTTTATGTTCTTCCCAGCAGCCCGTATGGTGTCATGCTCTGGACATAACTGGTGGCAGTGTTGATAGCGCACCAGTGTTTTGGCTGTTGAAAAGTGCCTACGTAGCCTCAAGGCCTCCTCTGGTTCTCACTGCGCCCCCCAGGCAAGTAGGCTGGGGTGGGCAAGAGGTTGGGCGGGGCACGGCCAGGACAGCCAACAAAACTCCTTGACATATAACCATGCTCGGAAATAAAAGCTGGAGAGATCAGTCTTTGGAAAGGAGCTGGTGCTCAGAGGCTGGTTGGGCATCAGTCTGCTTATAGGAGGTGGTGAGTGACTGATTGCCTTTGCATCACTTGCTTTTGTCTCTTTCCTTCACTTGCTAAACTCTGTATCTGATAGAGGAGTTTTTCTCCACTTTGCTTTTCCGATTCCCTCTGCTGGAGGGAGCATGAGCAAGCAGCTGGGTACGCGCTTAGTTCCTTGCTGGGGTCCACACAAAGCAACATCTCCACATCTTTTCTCCCCCTACCGCCTCCAAAAAACAAACAACAAGGAAGAGCGACAGCACATCATCTCTCTCTCACTCAGTTCCTGCATTTTAGACAAATCACCAGTCCAAATCGGTAGTTCACTATACTTAAATAAAGCACACTGGGTGTCAGAACTCCTGTTTGCCATCAGCTGTACAAGACAGGTGTTAGATCTTGCTTTCTCCTTATGGAAGGCACGAAGGAAACAAAACTGAGAATGAAGGTAAACTTACTAAAATATCATACTGTCATTTACACAGATTATTTGCTGTTAATCAATGAAGCATTTGTTGTTTTCTGTTTTTTAAAGTGCATGATATTTAAGATAAAGGACAAGACTCTCAACCACGCATAACTGCGCCTTTTTATGTGCACAAAAAAGAAGCTTCTTATCAGAGTGGTTTTTTTCCAGACACGGTTCTGAGAGTATATTTTTCCTTTCGTGGAGCCTGTGCCTTAACCACAGCACAGATGTACCCTCCTAGCTCACCACAGCATCCCTCCTTAGATGAATACAGTTGGAAAACAAGCACGCTACCCAAGGCAGGCAGAGAACAACTGTGGATTGTGCAGATTTTGTACCCAAAGTCATGAATAAACCAGGATTCATGAGCTGAGAAAGTTTCATCGGCTCCAGCTCAGACACACCATGAATCATTCTAATCAGTTTACAATGTGCATTTACGTAGCAAACCCCAGGCACTCCAGGGCAATAACTATTTGAGCAATATCTAGAAAAACAAAGAGGATCACTAAATTCTAAAGTCTACTAAGGTCTCATACATCACAGGCTTAATGCTACAAGGGGTTTTTTTTCAGAGTAAGTAAAACAACTATAAAGATACAGTTATCATTTTCCAGCAAAATAACACCTAAGCAAATACTAAAATAAACAATAAAACAAGACATGACCAACGTTTACAAGCACAACTTCCCATAATGCATACAAAGCACTCGTGCCAGAATCAGGAACTACTCCTGCCATGACATATATTCAAACTCATGCTTTTTTTTTAAAAAAAAATAAAATAAATCTATTAGATTAAGTGAACATCATGCAAACAATTTATCTTCCTGCTATCAAAGAAAACGCAAATTTCATCGGCTTCTATCAAAGTAAAAAATATAGCAAGCAAAAACTGGAAAAAATACTCAACCTACAAAATAAAAAGAACTGTGTATGCCTGTCCGTTTCTGGTTAGTCATGCAATACTCATTTAATGCACAATTTTTCTTTGCAAATACACAGTGAGGTATCTGCAAGTACTACACATAAGAAGAGTTATAAATAAAATAAATACTTCTAAGGTATTGTCTTGTTAACACACTTAAATAATTAAACATTAAAAGTAAATACATTATCCTGCTATAAGAAGCTTTTTCTGCAAATAACTGACATAAGCATATAAGAAAGAGGGAATAACACTTGATATTTCATCAAATGTTGCTTCAACGAAATCATACCATCCTTCTTACATACTCCAACCAAGAATATTGCTTTTCCAAGTAACTGAACACCACCATCCTAACATTAAAATACTGCTGTACATGGTGACGTATTGTTGGGAAGATCTGAAGGCATACATTCACAGCAGTAACCACACTACTCTCATCACTGGTAGAACCAGCAAGCTGGTAGTACTGGAGAATAGTTGGCCTTGAGTAGAGCAAAAGCTCAGCTGTCTGCAATTTATTTTGCTGACCACCTCTCCTTACTATTCTCTGTTGTCTTTCACTAAATCAAGTCAGGCAAATTGAAATTCCTAGCACATATTAGTTTGTATTTCCCCTCCCACTCCTATTCACCTTTTCCCTTTCCCACAGGAAACGTACTTTTCTGATCAATCCCTTCTAATATTTTTTATATGCTACTACTTCAGCATATGAGTTCATCTCACAGGCGGCAAACCTATCCCTGTTGCATTAATTATTTCAGTTTTTAGTCAGCATTTTCTAGTATTTCAAGTTTGTCTTTTATAAATTCAACAACAGTTAAGATAGTATTTTGCAGGTTTTTTGCCTAAGGGGTCAATTTTACTGCAGTGTGAACTAACATTTAGAAAGAAGTAGAAAATTATATATATACAAACAGAATATAATTTCCTCCTAACTAATGAGATCTGATACGATCAGGTCTAAAGAGTTTCCAGTATACTTTGCCATGAAAAATATAGCAAATAAAAGACAAGTAAAAATGTTTGTAAAATACCTAGAACACGATGTTTTATCATCAGGTAATGTTTGTCTCTTCTCAGGGATATCACTTGGGTAGTCCTGTTGTGACTTCTCTTTTACATCACTAGGAGTTCTTTCCCAACTATTGCCATCAATTTGCTCCCTAGTACCTGATGATTTTTGATCTGACGTGAATTTCTCAGTATTATCATCATCTCTGTGTGTTTTGGTGCACAGTGCAGCATTCTCACTAGGTTTTTGGAAACGGCTGCTCAAAGAGCTATGAGCCGGCAGTTTGGAAGAGGACTGCTGTGACTTGTAGTCTCTAGGTGCATTGTGAGATGATAAATCATCTTCAGAGGGTTTCAGAAATTTGTGTTTCATGGTGCTTAGAGATGAGCTCTTTTCATGACTTCGTCTTTCATCGGAGTGTTTTTCTACTTTGGAGCTGCAGCCTCTCAATACTGAGACCGTGCTACTGGGTCCACATTCTTGGTCTTCTCTTGATACATCTCTTCTGTAACCTTTGTCTTCTTGTGCCCATCCCTTCCCATACTTGTCCCTAGAATTACCCCCAAACATGTTCCTGTTTCTATCATCTTCATCTCTTGTCTCCTTTTTCATGTGCTGTTCTTTCCTCTCTTTCCCGCTTTCTGAATAGTCAGATTTCTTCCATCTTCCACTTCTAGAAAAACCTTCCATTCTGGGTGCAACTTTTTCAGCTTCTTCTAATCGTGATTGAAATAATTCCATTGACTATAAGAAAGAATAAAAAAAAGTTATACTACTTTCAAGATTTTAAGATATTGTGAAGCTCCCTAGTACTTTGGTACTGGAAGAAAGGCATCATTCTGTGAAAACGAGTCACTGTGCAAAGGGCAAGGCATGAGCCATGGAGTAGAAAGGAAGACTAGTACGAAAAAGGGACCTCACAACCCTCATGATGCTCTGTTGGGAAGACTTTCTGATCCCTTCTCTGGGACTATTTCTGACTTTAATCCCGCAGCTCTAAGTAAGTGCTAAAGCACTCCCGGGAATCAGGACTAGAGCCTCACAACTCTTTCCTCATGGCAACATGAAGATTAGTGGTTTGAGCTAGGGAGAAAGGCTTCCTCTTTTTTACTTACTAACTTCACATTTATGCTCACCAGATGCTCAATTTCTACAGAACCAACAATGTTCCCAGTAAACCATTTTATAGTCTAGGCAAACTCTTAAAAAATACAGGAATGGGTTCAAAATCTTTAGCTTGAAAGAGGCTTTGAACTCCTGTCTCTGGCTTTCTGGACAAACTATCCATTAGGTAATTATGCAAAATGTGGACTGTTCTTCTTCCCTCTTTTCAGCTGAATTAAAAGCCACCATTTGTAACTTTTTTTTCCTTAAAACACTACATCCTGAAGCAAATCAGACAGGGATCTCTTTCAGTTACTATCCTGTACTTCAGCAGCTAGAAGGGTTCATGCTGTTTGAGCTCTAGTTTCTTAAGATTCTTAAAAATAATATTCTTTACAATCACTGGCACTGAATAACTTCTACTACTACTGACCATGTTGGTTTAATCATTTAGGAGTAACTACCAATTCAGTTCAAAAACAACAGTATGAAGTCATATTGTCTTATTCAAGATTTCTACAACCAAACCAGCCTAATCAGAAAAAACACAGAAAACTCAAATGTAACACTATGGCCAAGACTTAACACCCCACACTTTATACCAATGCTTTTAAAGACAATAATATAATATAGGCAGGGCACGTCTTAAAGACTTAATATTGTTATGGTAGACTGTTTTATTAAAAATAAATTTTGAAGACTTTTAAACCCCTCAGAAGCAAGCAGCTTTCTCAATATATCTAGACTGAACAGAATACAAGTGGCCCAATGATTCATATTTGGTAAAATCTGACACAGCTCTCCAAATTATCTTAGCGTTATTATCTGCTACGTGCAGGAGAACAAAATATTTTTTCTAGTATACATCATAATTTTGGAAGCACTCAGGTACTTTGATCATTTGAACCTCCCGATGTAGAAGGTAAGTATTTTAAACTTGCTATAGGATCCCATATACTAAAAATTATTTAACAACATCATATAAAAGGCTGGCCAACTTTAAACTCTTTCATCATTTAAGAGAAGTTTCAGAGGCTACTTTTTCCTGCTTCTTTCCTCATGTCTTATACTACGCATGAAGTATTTGTGTCTTCACATGAAAATAACCTTTACCAAGCACCTACTAGTATTAAAAAAAAAACAACCAAAAAATGAAGGTCCTTACCCCATATCTCTCAGCTACAATTTCCTCAAAATTTCGTTTCTCTCTCTCAGCCTGCTCCTTCATCCTTTGGTATGATTTTCGTAACCAACTTAATCCAGCATCTTCTACCACTACAGCTACAGTAGAAAAAAAAGGAGAGTCCATAGTTTTATAGATCAGTAGTTATTCTTATTAACCTTACTCTGTGTGTGATAGTAAATCTTCACCTAAACTTAGTGTAAAATTTGAAGGAGTGCAAAAATAAAACAAACAAACAGAAATAGAATAACATAATTACAAGTTAATGCTGGATATACCTCAGTAATACCACCGATTTAATTTAAGCTTCTCCATTTTATCGCAGAACACAATAAGCTGTTTCCAACGCAGGAGTGGCACATGAGAAGTTGTGGGGGTTTTTACAGAATTAAAGAACCTTCTTACTGTTTCCACTTTCTGTGTTCACTCTTCGGCGTGCCCCTTACATACAAACAAGTGCATTCCCCTTCTCAGAAAATTCGTGAGTAATCTCTTGACTGGGGAAGCTGGCAGAAGTCTTCACATTCAGGGGACATACTCACTGATGCCTGTCATCTCTTTCAGATCACAGATCTCTGAAACTCCTAGAAGTGTGCATGAGGCTAATGGTTTGCAGGACAGACTGTCCACAGGGAAAGACTCATAAAGATAAAAGCCAGGGACCCTACTGTTCCCTGCTGACAGGATACAAGGACCCTTCTTATCACATAATAAATGCTTCTTGACATTATGAAAAATGTTTTTCTAACTGCTCTTGCTGGAAATAGGCAGGATAACCCTAGGGTAAGGAAAGAAGTGAAAAGGTTACAGAAATAATATTTTTCACAAACTGCATCTGTAATGTACTTCATTTTAATGTGACTCAGACTTCTGTGGTTGAATATTTTAAAACTGTAATTTGTGTAATGGGATGAAAGGAACCAAATGAAATTACAACAATTTATCTTGTCTTGGTTAAATCATGCTTTCCTTTAATTATTTCAAAATGGAGAATTTCTGTAAAGATATTGAAGGTCAAACCATTCAAGATTAAAAACCAGTGGAGAGAAATGCTGCAAAACAACGTATTATATTAACTCAATATTTAATACTGAATCTTCATCCAAATTTTACTTGATTACATGTTATTCATAATCCCTTTACAACATTAGTAGCAACTTGTTCGCAACACAGAGACCAGAGACAGAAATCTGAGATAATTACTGAAAGTTGCTCTTTACCTTTCTTAACTGAAACTGATTCATCTTTCTCAGGTGGCAAACCTGTACCACCATCTTTCCAATAGGGATTGAGTTCTCTCTCAGATAGCACAGCCTAAAACAGAAATAAATTTAGTGAGTGCACAGTACATGGTTTGTATTTTCAAGAATATTTTATAATATTATTCACTGGACTATATCATACTATATATTGCACTATTATTCATATTCAATTCATTGGTTCATTCATCACAGAAAATTTAGCAAGATGCAGAAAAAAGTTGATATATTAATTCCTCCTACCTGCTCAAGTTCTTCAGCTTTCTGGCGTTCTAATATTTTTTCTTTGCGTCTTTCACCTTTGACAGCTGCTACTGACGTGGTTTTCAATGACATGAAGTCTAAATTCATCCATTCTTCTCTCTTTAAAATAAACACAAAGAAACAGTGTTCATACTTCCAACAAAAACATGGCTGGGGTATAAATCAAACCAGCTCAACTACTGACAAATGTTACTTAAAATAAACAGTATAGGGTTTATAAACACATAAGAAATACTTCAATGAGAAGTATGATTTTAAGAATCCAGATCTTCCATTTGTTTAATACTCGTCTAGAGAAATAAAATTCATAAATGTCTTTCCGTAATTTGAAATGTATCTTCACAATGTATTTAAGACATAAGTAAACACGTAAACCATATAGACTGCTTATTATTTGCTTAAATGAACACTGTACATCTAGATCAATTCCTTTTCATTCTGCTACTTCTGACTTTGCGACCTCTTTGATCTCTTCTAGCATATACAAAATCTGCAATCAGGAACTGATACAGTTCATACCTTGGATAGTTAGGCACTAACTGCACCCTCAAACAAAACAGTTACACATCTAAATTCTGTGAACTGGACCCACAATAACAGGTAGAAAACTACATCTACAAAACCTGAGCCAGACCAAGGACATTTTAAAAATGAGGACAACTATGTAAAGAAAAGCAGTATATAAAAGGCCTAGATATAACTGCTACCCTTATACACACAAAACACAAAGCCTCAAAAGAACGCGGTGACATAGGCATTATAAACAACTGCTCTACACAAACAAGTATTTGGAACACTTCTGCAGATAGCATTGTTGTGGTTTAAGAGTTAACAAATTGAGAAGGGACGGACATGTGGTAAGTCTAGGACCCCGAGGGGTCAGAGGGCAGTTGGTATTCCCTCCCCTTCCCTGACACACTCTATAAAAGGACAGGAAGTTCAGGTTTCCTTCTCTTTTCTTTCCCACGCGGGCTTGTGCTGCTGCTTGGACCGCACCTCAGTGCAGCCAGGCCTGGCTCCACATGCTCTGCACAATCCATCGGCATCCCAGAACTGGTTTTGTATATGCTTGTATATCCCACTTCCCTTCATATTCCTTTTCCCTGTTTTATCTCCATTACTTATTAAATTTTGTTCATAGTCTTAACTTCCAATTTCATGTGAGGAACTTCCTTCCTCATTCCCCTTTTTATCCCCCCTCGGGAGGAAAGGGGGAGGGGCGGAGAGGGCCGATAGGAATCCTGCTCTTTAGGGCTTGCGCTGAGCCTTAAACGGAGATAAGCATAGCAACCAAAAAGACAATATTGCACCTATTTTGAAACATGTCCTTGCAGAAGAGTCTTTGCATCTTTAGTAGGTTCAAGTCTGAGTTGTCACTTCAAAGCGATGCCGTATGTCACACTTTCTCTGCCATTTAAATATAACCAGAGAGTTTTAGAGGTAAACCACAACATTCCACTTCCCAGATATCCTTCAGGAAAGAGAATGACCTGAAAAACAATCTGTCTCCAAGTGGTTCATAGTATCTATGCCCACATTAGGAAGCAATATGGATCAGCAGAGGTCAATGCACATGGGACCTCTTGAGGTCAACTGGTCCAATCTCACTGCTCAAGCAGGGCCACTTAGAGCCAGTTGCCCAGGACTATGTCCAGACAACTTGTAAGTACCTCCAAGGATGGAGATCCGACAGCCTCTCCAGGTTGCCTGTGCCAGTGCCTAGTCACCCTCACAGTAAAGCACTGTTTCCTGATATTCAGGTAGAAAATTCTGTGTCTGTTTGTGCCCATTGCCTCTGGTCTTGTCACTGGGCACCCCTGAAAAGAGCCTAGCTCTGTCTTCTATATAGACTTCAGGTTTGGGGATTACTTTTTGTTTGTTTGTTTCTGTCTTTTATCTTTTTTTTTTTTTCTTTAAGTAAGCACACTGGTCTAGTCCAAGACTGGTCCCATGAAGCACCTTAGGTGCACTTTGAGAACGTATCTTTTATTTTAGTTTAGTCTCACAGGATATGGATTTACATCCTCCAAGACTTCTTCATAATGAAAGTCAAATCACGAAAAGTAGGGATGACCAAAGAATTCCTTTCAAAAGCACTGCGTTCAAAACCAGACAAGTCTAGGATACACATTATATAAGAAACGCTTAAAAAAAAAACAACCCTTGTTTTGAAGTATAAATTGTCATGATGCACGTAAGGATCTATATTTCATTGTCTGTAAAATAAGTTTTGCTCAACACACTGCAAAAGAGTTGTCAAGAAACCTAGGCACGTTTCACATTTGGTCATGCTGAATTTTATTTCTGGAGTAGTTACCAGACTACTCACCAGCAGGGAGGGTTCTTTCACAGCATCTGATTGCTTGTTGACCTTCCAAGCCTTTTCTGTGCTGTCTGACTGTGATACATTTGACTCAACCCATTCAACTGAAGAATCCTAAAAATAGATTTTAATGTAAAGAATAATAACACCTTAACTTACTATCATATGTTGATAAAATGCAATACTTGCTAAGTGTATTGATAATCAAAATTGATCCTGATTAGCATTGCTAATATAATACTTTTTATTATTTAAACATATTGATAATAAAAATGGAATATTGATATTCTCATAGAAGATTGTTCTTTCCTGATCAAAATACACCACCACACTTCATGAGTACATCACAGTATGTAACACTAGTTCATACTGGCAGCTTATTTGCATAACATTGCTAAAGTTAGAACTGTCAGAATAAAAACAAAACCGTTTTTATGATATTACAAAAAAAAAAAATCATTACTGAGTATGTTTTACATTTAGAAAGTAAAATCAGTATTATAGTATAATATCAAGCACTGTACAGGCTGTCTCTTCCTATTTTCATATCCAACTTCCTACACTTGCATTTGCAAACAGTATACCGAGATTTTACACCTGAAACAAACAGGACTCCACTTAAAAGAGTTTCTTTGATATTTACATAAACCTGTCATGGGAATAACAAATTTTGGATCAAAGGTATCAGCCAGGACTGTGTTGTACCCTGGGACTCGCTGATGGGATCTGAGGGCTGGTGATCACTCCTATGGGAAATGTGGGACATTTGTGTCATACTGAAAAGCACAGTTCCCCCTCTTATATCAGTCTCTGGAAAAATAAATTTCATCACACTGCATGTTCCTTCACTCAGTAAAAGAAGTTGAAAAGAAAAAAAACCAGTGCCACCTGACTCGCACCAAAATACTGGGAAGATGTTTCACACAACGTGGCCAGAAAGCAGCACCCAGATTTCCTAACACAGTCTGTGTACTCTTTTGCCTGAAAGCCCCTCAACATGAAGGCATCTGTTTACAGATTGAAATGCACAAGTTTGAGCCTTCCTTCAGACCTATATACAACTCTCCTATTGCTGGGAATTTTCATGGTTGAATATCCATTTTTTTTTTCAATTTATTTCTGCTGAAAAACTATAAATCCCTTCATTCCTAATAAGTGAATTCAATAGTTTAAAATTCACAAGTGCTCACATAACAGCATCTTTTCAATTGATTAAACACCAAGTATATTAAAAGGACAAGCTTTGTCACACTTTTCCCCAACAGAAAATGGTAAGAATGAGTCAATTTTACTAATGATGTGTACCCACAGAGACTAAAATTGTGCAAGTTTTTAAAATGCCATTTGAAGCATTTTAAATTTTCTTACTTACCGAAGAACTATCAACTATATCATCCTTCTTTTCCGATTTTTGTTTCTTATTTTTCTTCTTTTCTTTTTTTGACTTTTTTGTATGTTTATCCTTTTTCTTTTTTTTCTGCACAGAATGTTCCTACAAGTATATGTTTGTAAATGAGATCCAGTAAAGCAAATCACCCACATAGAAGAAAAACAATCACAATCTACGTGTCAAATCATATTGAAAAATGTAAAACACAGAGCTGGACACAGCTATATCTTACTTCTACTACCCTTCCCCTCTTCCGTTGAGGAGAGAGGAATGGGGAAAGCATGCCTCACATTCATAACTGACTTTTCTTCTCCCTCTTAGTATCTTTTTTACTGGAACAAAGGCACTATAACTATATATGGAATATCTTCTCTACTGAATATATTTCAGTCGAATAATCTATTCCTCAGGAATCACTGCATCATCAATACACATCTGTCCTTTGACGAAAAATCTGCACATATTTTTATCCTAAAAGGATGTGATATTCAGAGGTTCCATTAAGGCCTCTCCTGTGAATGACTGAAAATGGGACTGCTACAAAGTCTTGCATCCTCCGAATTTCTTCCCATGGGACTATTCTTGCCTGGCAGCAGTTGCTATTCTGCATTTGGTAGAAATTAAAGTTGGAGTTGAATGATAGACATTTTCTTCTCTGTGAGTGAAAGACTATTTCCACTTAAAAAAGCTAATACTGAAGCACAAAGAATTCAGAAATCGGGAGGATTTTAAAGAGCATCTTAAAGCCTTCAAAGCCTTCTGTTCATACAAACATACTGTAAAGCTAACACTGCAATTCAATATTTACAGTTCTGTCACCTTTTCAAGTTGTTCCACACGCTCATTCACATCAGGAAGCATCCACGTATCTTCACCTCGGAGATGCTTTAGCAGCTTATTCCTCTGCTCCTTTTCATAACTAATTTTGGCCTAAAATGAACAGAGAAGAAAAATAACCAGGCAGAATTCAGTAGCATTTACTTACAGACACTCCTTCGTAAGCCACGCTGACACAACCACACACGATGTTGGAAACTGTGCTTGAGAACTATTCCTGTTAGAGGACTGCAGTAAAAATACATCAAAAGTCCTTTTGGACTACATGTTAAAAGGGAAGTTAAGCTAAAACGTATCATGCACCCTCCTTTCTCATGCTACGGCACTAGCACTAGTTTCATCCTATAATCCTAAACAAGAGCGACACAAAGACATTCAATGTCTAATCTTCATTCTGAGAAGTCTTCTGTTCTTACAACCTTCATGAACCGCATACGATACAAGTGGACTTCTGATTTTTCCACTTCAAAAAATTCTCTGGGCAATTACATCATTGCAAAGCACAGCTCCCTACCTGTTAATCTGAGAAGTTAGTAAACCTATCTTTGGGCATATTCAACTTTGACATTATCTCAGCCAGATGCAAAACTTGGAACACAGAAGTTCAAGCCCTCAAGGAGCACACAAGTATATAAAGATCAGCATTTTTTTGGCTGCAGAATGTTCTTCCCTTTCCTGTTACAGAGATAAAACTAGAAATACTTTTACCACTATTTCTGAAAAATATAGTAATCACTGCAGACTGTCTCAATGCCTGAAAAGGATTTTTATAAACCACATCAATAAAGTAATGCTCTTTTCAGTCTCTTAAGTTCTCTCTGTTACTTTCAGGAGAAACATGACTTTCACAAACAAGTTTACTGAAATATAAATTGCTATTGGTGAAAACTCTTTATCCCAAAGTACAACATATCACCACAAATGATTAAACAGGAGGAAAGTTGTTCTGTATTATTACAACCCTAATTTTGTGTGATAAAGGTCTTGCAAGTTTGAGCTAGCTTCTGCATTTGTGTTTTCTTTGGGGAGGGAGGCGGGGGGAAGGTTGGAGTGGAGTGTTAACTAACTAAAGTCGAAGCAAAAAATTAAAGGTGGAGTTTGGTTTTCATCCTGAAACACTGAGTTTTACCAGAAAGTGTTTTCAATCATAAGGAAAGAGTTCGCATACAAGTTTAAAAAAAGACCAGTATTTAATAAATAATATCTCAAGAGGTTAGACAATCAGCTGAAATCTTTCCTCCTGGTCACTTATTAGCTCTATGTAACAAACCCTAGATAGAGTAACCTCCCTACCAGGGGCCAGTTTCTGTTTTCTGATACAGCCAAGAAGGAAATCTGCAGCTTTTGCTCTGATAGAAAATAAGGCTTGCAGTTCACTTAACTAGTGCACCGTTAAGGTTAAATGAACTGAAATACATAATAAGGTAGGAGTGCTTCTTGTATTAACATTGTTGCTACCAATATTGAAAGTGGCACAAAGAACAACAAAAAAATCAAAATAATATATAAATCTGTTTTAAACTTTGTCTACTTTCTTAGAAGCCCCAGGTGATAAACTTTCTAACGCACTTAAATGCAAGCAAAGCAAGGCTGCTACCCAGACTTCTTCATTTCAAAAGAAAGGATTTTTCAAAGACATTTTTGAAAACCAAAACCAGTTTGAGTCAGCTTGAACGACAAGGCCAAAACTGGGATTTCCATCTCTCGAATGAAGCTGGCAGTCTAAAAGGGTGAATGTTACATCTTAAGATTCACAAGACAAGGATAAAGAAAGAATGAGTTAAGTGCACACTGAGACAGCTACTCCAATATCAAAACAGCTTTCCAGCTGATAAATAAACAAAACAAAAGAATAAACAGGACTGCAATTCGGTGAAACTGAAATAGCTGTTAAGCATGACATAGGGTCACCAAAACCACTCAGGCCTCCAAAAAAATGCACATTATGCTCCCTGCTGTTTTTCATGATCCACAGAGCTCCCTGGCTAACTCTGGCCACCCTAAGACATCTAGCCATCTAGGGACAATGCCCTTGAAAGTTTCTGCCGAAATCACTGACTGGTATTTTCTGTTCTAGCTCACATAGATGACAATGGCCCTTCTGTCTTAAAAATATATTCATCTGACTAAAATGAAGTAACTGAGCATTCCACAGTTGTTGACAAGTGAAGGATAATAACCTCAGCTATGCAACTCTCAAGATGTCTACGAGCCACACAGTCACAAAACTTAAGCTTAGAATTGGACGGAGATGAAAAAAATGGAGATAAATGAAACTTGTATCTAGTTCTAGATGGGAAAAACAAAACAAAAACATACTCCATATTATTCCCTCCACAAGTAAAAGTGAACCATGTTGCCAAGATTTAGACTGGGAAAAGGACAGGTTTTCTGCATATTCCATTTCACTTGTGGTTGAGAAAGACCTGCAGCTTGAATCAAGAGTTCCCTTCCACTCCTTCAGCAGCTCCTGGGCATAAAAATCTATAAACATCTCAAATAAAGGCCAATCAAGATCAGCTTGTCAACATGTCCTCATTTAATATGCTCTTTGCCTGTCTAGGA
Organism: Baryphthengus martii; assembly: GCA_013396935.1. Lineage (NCBI taxonomy): Eukaryota > Metazoa > Chordata > Aves > Coraciiformes > Momotidae > Baryphthengus > Baryphthengus martii. Next base: position 148,182 of record VWZK01018794.1, on the reverse strand, counting down.
AGATTTAACCTCTTATCCTTCTCTGTAACAACAGATATGTTTTGAATAAAATTACTATTTCCCTCATGTTATTAACGTTACAAACACACATTGCATAAAATGAAATTAACATTATAAATGAGGTACAAAATAAGCTTTTATACTTTTTATTAAATCTAAGAATAAACAGACAAAAATACAGGCAAGTATTTAGATAATTGAGATACATGATCTTAATAAAAGAGGTGGATCATCATGTTGGCTGAAGAATGCAAATACATATTCAGAACACAGAATGATTAGAAATCATCATCAAACTGCAGACTGTTGTCTCCTGAATACTAAATGAAACAGGATTGGGCAAGATGAATCTGTAGTGGCAATACCTACCAGACTGCTAAAAAGAGAGCAAGAGACAGAAAACCATCAGGTGAAAGGTTGTTTCTTCTTAGACAAGGATATAAAACACAGAAGATTCTTAACAATATCTGTATGTAAAATAATTTTTAAAAAAGAGAAAGCTGCTTAGAAATTTAAATATATGGGGGAAAAAAGTATTTTCATCTAAATTATCATTTTAGCATATGACTAGAAAGTTATCAGTGATGCCCTCTGTTCCTTTGTATCTTTAAAAGCTATCTAGCTTCCTCTACCATCAAATTACAGTATTTATTTTTATTGTTGGTGAATGCTTTCCACTCACACACATAAAAAATCATTTCAAGTGGGGGAGGAGAGAAGAGGAAAATCAGTCTACACTACTTTATTAGCTTCAAACCTTACCTTTCTATTCTACTTGTCTTTTATAATGACGTAGGGCTTACCAGCATTTCATAAAATGTAGAAAAAGGAAAACTAGTTAAGTTCCCTGTCAGACTTAACGTTCTGCGCTATGATGACAACCTCTAATAGTTTCCCATCTCTCAACCCACAGGAGTTTAAGCATTTAATTCACATTAAGGCTCATTAATACTTTATGATGCCACAAAAATATCCAACAATTCATCCTTTCCCCTTTACAAATGAGTACTTAACATTAGGAACATTTTAAATCACCACTGCAGTATTTTTTCTCCATAACTATAGGATGCTACCTACCTGGAATACCTCAATTTCACAGTAATGCATTAATTATGCAAATGACTGTGCATGCTACACACAGAGAGGACCATTACAAGCAATAACCTGTCAAGAGGGGCAAGCATCCTGCCACACTGCACACTTGGGCAACACCCTTATAAAGTTGCTCAGTCTCCTTTGCAACAAGCATGAGCTGCAGTCTAATGTGGGAAAAGCACTCTGAAAGGGCACAGAATCACAGAGTGGTTTGGGTTGGAAGGGACCTTTAAAGGTCATCTGGTTCGCCCCACCCCTGCAGAGAGCAGGGACATCTTCAACTAGATCACATTGCTCAGAGCCCCATCCAACCTGGCCTTGAATGTTTCCAGGGATGGGGCATCTACCACCCTCTCTGAGCAATCTGTGCCACTGTTTCACCACCCTCATGGTAAAAAAAATTCTGCCTTACATCTAGTCTAAATCTTCCTTCTTCTAGTTTAAAACCTTTACTTCTTGTCCCGTCACAAGAAGCCCTGCCAGAAAGACTGTCCTCGTCTTTCTTACAGGCCCCCTTTAAGTACTGAAAGGCTGCAAAGTCTCCCCAGAGCCTTCCCTTCTCCAGGCTGAACAACCCCAACCCTCTCAGCCTTTCTTCACAGGAGAGGTGTTCCAGCCCTCTGATCACTTTTGTGGCCCTCCTCTAGACCCTCTCTAACAGATCCATATCTTTACTATGGTGAGGACCCCAGAGCTGGACACAGTGCTCCAGGTGAGATCTCACCAAAGCAGAGCAGAAGGGCAGAATCACCTTCTACAACCTGCTGGCCATGAATCTTTTGACGCAGCCCAGGATACAGTTGGCCTTCCAGGCTATGAGTGCCCATTGCCAGCTCACGTCCAGCTTTTCATCCACCAGTACACCCAAGTCCTTCTCCATAGCATCCTCCATCCTCCATCTCCATCATCCTCCAACCTGTGCCGACACCAGGGGTTGCCCCAACCCAGGTACCGAACCTAGCACCTGGCCTTGTTGAACCTCATGAGGTTCACAGAGGCCCACCTGTCAAGCTTTTCCAGGTCCCTCTGAATGGCATCTCATCCCTCAAGTGTGTCATCTACACCACTCAGCTTGGTGTCATCTGCAGAGTTGCTGAGGATGCACTTGACCCCACTGCTTAAAGTCTCTTGGTAAAGTGCTATAAAAACAATAATTACTCTGCAGCACAATGTTAGCAATGCTTGTCAAGGTGAACAGACCCAAACTTTGTAGTCTTTAGCACAAGCAGGCCAAACGGTTTTGGATTTCACAATCCCATCTGAAGGATGAAGGAAATTAAGCTCAGGGAAAGTGCTTTCTGGTTTTCATCAGGCAGGTCATTAGGACCAGCCTGCACGGCTGCCGACAACAGTATCTGCTAAATGAGGAACAAAATTTGCTACAAACAGCCTATAATAAGACTGCAGACACAAATACCAAAAGCTGTAAAAATTACACCATGTCACCCCAGGAAGAAGCACAGAAGATCAAATACACTGCCAATGGCCACGGTCTAGGTCACACAGTAAAACAGAGCTTGTTACACAACAGTCCCCCAGAGATGTCCAGAAGGGATGGAGGGATGCCACCTAGAGAGGGAGGCTCACAGAAACCCTGACCAACACTCTTTCCAGACCCCATTCCTATTTACCATTTCAGCTCCCACCAAGGCCAGGGAAAATTTTCATACCATTACAGAGAGCATACAATTCCCCATCTTTAATCACTGTTAACCTCTAGTTCTTCCGATGATAATCACCACCATGCAGTAGTCAACTTGTCCATCCAAAAGAAGGAAAATTCCCCTTTTCTCTAACAAGCACACAGAAGAAAACTCTACAGCACAACATCAGATCAATAAAGCCTGACAAAAACACCCAAGAGAGAGTGCCACAGTTAAGCTCTCTAATGGCTACCAGCCACCAAAGGGCTGGGCTCCATTCCTGTACCTCTCCTCTCCCCACTTCTCCCAGGGTGTTTCCACCACCTTCTCGGAACAGGCCTATCCTTGCACTCCAGCCTCAGGGGAAGCCACTTCAAGGACCACTCCAACACAAAATGAACCCCACCAGCAGCAGGGTGCAGCTTTCTGCAGGCTGCCTCTCTGGCAAGGTCATCAAGGCTACCAGTTTAGGCACAATGAATATGGGAAAAATAAGCACTTTGGGGAGGAAGAAGTGTGGAAAAAATCCTGGCAACAGCCTTCCAGTTAGAAAAGACTTAACACCTAGCCCAGTCATTCACCCATCAACATAAGGCACCCAAAAACCTAAACAATGAGCTTTTCTTTCTAATTTCAGGACCATCTCCCATCTTATCATACAAACCACTCTACTCATTTACCAGCTGCAATATTCATCTATCAGAAAGGTTCCTGTGGCCTCTATTACCCTCCTAGCTTCCACCACCACAATGCTCAGGGCCAGAGTTCTGGTTACATGAGTGATTATCTTCAGGGAACCTGCACATACCCTTCCTTGCAGCTCTGATGCTCTTATACCAATTTTCTATCTGAATAACACACTGATTTTTGTGAATGCTTAGACCATTTTCCTATCCCCAATATTCCGATTACTGTTATATCCGCAAAGCTTTCCCAAGGAGGACAGCAGTGGAAACACAAGAAAGGGCTTAGGTTCCAGCCCAACTTACTAACTTACACAACTGCGTCAGAGTGCGACCTGTACCTCCACCTCCTCCAGACACAGCCAGACCAGCTGGAATGTCACAGCTCTTTATCATTTTCGCCTGCCGAAAGGCACAGAAGATAGCTTGCGGACATGACCATCACTTAAACTTCTCATCATCAATAAAAATTAGAGAACAATCAAACATGTGATTAAAGAGCAGACCGTAGGAGATGTCAACCTTCAGTCAGAAGGATCCAGGAGACAGTAACTGTTTCTGCTCATACAGCTGCAGACACAACAGATAAAGGGATGCGCTGTGCCAGCTTCTACAGCTAGGAAACTACAAGCAGATACTTCACATGAACGTAGGATGGCTCTACTCCTGTGGCAGAGCAAGCTCTAGAGGAAGGACTAGCAGAAGAGAATAATGAAGACATGTCTTCATCACTCACCTTCTAAAATGACCTGTCTGTTAAATCAAAGATGTTGTTTGCAAAAGATTATATAGAGGTGCTCTGTCAAAAGCCTAAAAACCTTTTGTGAAAAGGCAGTATTCATTTCTCAGTGCTGTTACTCTCCTAATATCACTCCAAGATTTAAGTGGGTATAGTACAACTGACATGCTTATTTCCTTCAACAGAGAGCATCAGGGACATAACACTTCATAAAGGATTTAAAAGGGAAAGAACAAAAAGGAGGTGCTTAGTGTAACAGCACAGAAGCAACTTTGAACAAATACCAGCTCTATAATCCCTAACAGTGACATGTTTTGCTATTAATTTCTGTCTCGGGAGAAATTTCTGTAATTTTCCACTGAAAAATGAAGTGTAAAATACTGCCAAAGCATTCTATCATCTCAGCAAATACTAACCCCTGCAACAACCCAATGATTAGGCTTTTCTGAGGAAATACCTGACTGAACTTCACCACAAAAATCTGCTTCTGTCACAGCTTGTTTAGAGCTCAAATACAATGAACTCAGCGATACTGCCACACTTTATTTTATTTTAGGTTGTATTTTAAAGAAAAAAAATTTTTAAATGTAAAAAAAAACCCCAAAGTTAGAGATCTAAGTCAAAATCATCAAACAAGATGTTTCCAAAAATAATGGCTTGCACATTTCAAATCAATGTTTTTCAGCAACATAAATAAGTAAAACTAAACACACAATTTGTTTGTGTAATGAACCTGTTTCAAGGTATCATTTTATCTACACTGTTTCAAGAATACAATGTTCGAAATAATGAGTGAGATCTTATTTACCGACACTCAACTTTTTCTTTTTTTTTTTTTTTTTTTTTAAATCAATATGTACTGCTGTCAACAGAAACTTGTAATCTAGTAAGTAAGCCTTAACAATTAAAAGACAGGATTTTCTGCACAAGGAATGGTCAAATCACATCACCTTCAGAGACCAAAGAGTGAAAGACTCAAAAGTCCATGAAAAAAAAACAAAAAAGACCCAAACAAATAGGTAACAGAAGAGCAACCCTGAAGTACAGAAATACCATGTCACGGCACAGATGTAAGAATAATTCAAAACTGAATTTTTGCTAGCTTCTACAACTACAAA
>VWZK01018794.1:70261-142862 GCA_013396935.1 Baryphthengus martii | reverse complement strand
AAAAAAAAAAAAAAAAGCATTCATGTCTAGGTAAAGTACACATCCCTGCACTTACCGAAACACCCATCCGATTATTTTCTCATTCCAAACTTGCAAACTAAAACAGTAGTGTCATGAACTGTAGCACTCATCAAAACAGGATACTATTTCTGGAGCTTAATAACAATTTGCATGTCAACACTTAATTATTTGATTACTGATCATTATCATAAACATTACCAGCTGCTGGGTTTTACCAATGCAGTTGCGAGGACAGACTACACAAATAAGAGAATATGTTTCCAAAATATAAAAGAGAAATCTCAATCAATGTGTTGGGTGTTATTTTCATTCTTCAAAAGAAGTGTTAATTCATAACCAGCAAAAAACACGAAACAGTAAAACAATTTAAAAAAAAAAAAATCACTAAGAAGCAAATTCTGTTCAGCTTGTTTTAAAAACAAAAGGTACTAAAGAAATCTATTTATATAACTGTTTTGAAATCTACTGTATATTTAATCACTTGATTATTGTGGATATAGAATCTGGAAGAGTGAGCTAATTCCAGATTCTTCAACTGATCTTGGTGATTTGGGGAGAATATTTCACAAAATACACTCCATCCTACTGCCCTGTATTGAATTTCTCAGCACTCTGTCATTCTCAGAACTGAGAATCTAAGCCAGTATCCCAACCAAAAAATGTCCAGCAATGTCTGGGAAAGCTGATGAAAGCAGATACAGCACTAAGCCCAAAGTGAGACATCTCCAAAATATTCCTGGATCCTCCAGCAATTTGAGGCTCAGCAGCTTTTAGATTAATAACTTTAAACACACATTTTTGCTATTAGGCTATTCTTGTCTGGACAGAAGTGAAGTGTCAGTACTTGCAACATGCTACACAAGAGGCCCTACGAGTTCCCTGTGCAACATCTGAAAGTTCATTCCCTCTGTTTGCTCCAAGTTGGCTACCTGCAAATCCATTAATATGACGTAGGTCTTGTGTTGACAGAAACAGCAGAGGGCAATTCTCTATTTCCTTCTCCATATCACTTAAGATTTTACAGAACTCTCTCTTATTTTTTCAGTCTGTTTTTCCCCATCTCAAAACATTTAGTCACCTTGGACAGACTGTACCAAGATCATCTCTGACACCTTTCTTCCCACCTTCTCCAAGGCTACTCAATTCTCCTTGAGATGCTGGGATCAGGTTTGCATATGCTATTTGATATTATACAGAAATCAGTAATATGTCTGTGTAACCATTTCCTTTGCTCCTTTCCCAGTAATTTCTAAGACTTGATTAGCTTTTGTCTGAGCAATGATGTAGCATCTTTACAGAGCTATTTACTCCCCAATTATAGTCTTGAGTGGTAAAAAGTCAACTCTGAGTCCACTTGTATACAGAAAATCAGGGTTCCTTTCCTCCAGAAAATGACAGTTGTGCATTTTGTTTTATTTAATATCGCACAGAAGTGGCAAATACATTTTTAAGATTTCCATCTAGGAGTAATTTGTATTTATGGTATTTTTAAAACATGCTGAACTATACAATGGTGGTCTGCTCCTCATTCAAATCAGGGAAAAAAAAAAATCACAAAATTCAACACAGATTCTATACATATACTTCGTAATACAGCACATCTTATTGATGAGAAAACATACCAGATTTAGTTTTATTCTAAAACCTCCAAACTACTTTTTATAATATTCAACAAGGCTGATAAGCAGCATTTAAACCTACAGGAATGGATTCATACCGAGAGTTAGGACCTGTGAAGCTACATTACCATCAAAGACCTCTGGAAATGTATCCAAACAGTAAGAAGTGTAGTCCCTATACTCAAGATATCATGTCTTCCACTACCAACTCAAACTCTGCCAAAACCAACCTTTGCCCCTTTTCCCCACACGTTTCTCTGTAGGAATAAGTGCTCCCATCCCCAACTTCAACATTTTCTCTATGAGAGAAGCTTTGGCTCATTGCTGTGGCATTTCTCCAAGACTACTGCAGCCAAACCTTCTTTCTGAGCTTTACTTACTGCCTCCCTGAATAGACATGTAATTATCTAAACATGACGAGAAGCTATTAACAAATTTATTGTCTTTTCCATAGATAGATTGCAGCATATTCAATACCACAATCCAGTCACTATAAAAATGTCACAGAAGTGTTTAATGTCACATCTCTTACCTCAAATTAACATTGTTTTAGAGATACTAACAACAACAAAAAAAGTAAAAACCATCCACAGATATTTAGAAAGAGGAAGTTATACTGAAAGTTTTAAACGACATCCTCACAAAACATTTTTGTTTCATGTTAGGCTGCTGATACAAATAGAAGCAAACATGAAAAGAGGAAAATGACTATTTAATAAACTACTGCAATACTGCCTGACACTGTAAAAAGTTTTTACAAAGACTAACCATTTATCAATGCTTTTTACTCAGGCTGGCAGCCTGTCACAAGTGGGGTCCCTCAGGATCAATCGTGGGCCCCACACTGCTCAACATCGTAAACCATCTGGATGACAGGACTGAAAGCACCCTCACCGAGTTTGTACAATGACACTAAACTAGATGGTGAGATGGACAAGTCAGAAGGGTGAGACATCTTACAGAAACACCTGGAAAGGCTGGAAAAGCGGGGCCAGCAAGAACTGTATGAAGTTTAACAAAGACAAGTGCAAGGTTCTCCACCTGAGACAACATAACCCAAGAGGCCAGTATATGTTTGGATCTGTGTGGCTGGGGACAAGCCACAACAAGCTGCACAGGGGTCACCACTGCAGCAACAAAGGCACATCAGACCCTGGGCTGCATCTACAGGGGCATTACCAGCAGAGATGGAGACAAGATCCTCCCATTCAGCGCTTGTCAGGCTATGCCTCGGGCATGCACTGTGTCTGGTTCTGGTCCATACAACAACAAGACAGACAGGGACAGACTAGAGAGGGTCTAAAGGAGAGTCATGAAGATGATCAAGGGGCTGGAGAATCTGCCCTAAAAGGAAAACCTGAAGGAGTTAGGTCTTTTCTTTCTGAAGAAATGATGTCTATGGGGGACCTTAGGAGGCCTACAAATAGGACAGAGGCTCTCTTCACAAGAAGAAAGCCATATGGAGAGGACAAGGAGTGGAATCTCCATCACTGGAGATTTTCAAGACTGCTAGACAATCTCACCTAGGCTCCCTTTTTCAGGACGAGTTGGACCAGGTGATCTTTCAAGGTCCTTTCAACCAAGGCTGTTCTATGATTCTAAAAGTGGCACTGCCCCAGACAGCTTGCTGTACAAGAGACACCAACTGAGAAGAAAAGGTAAAGTAGGATAATGGTATCCTAAGTAAGTTTCTTTTCCAGTTAAGAGGAGTTTTTGAACATCCGAGAGACTCACCTGAGCAAAAGAGCACTCTTAAACACATCACAGAGTAGTTCAAATAGAGCAAAAGACATCTTAACAACAGGAAGGTTTTGCAGCATAGTATGATTCACTGTGCCTAGTTAAAGGAATTTTCCTTCACCTGCTTGTCAAAAAGGGAGAAATACACATTGCAGTAGGATCACCTCACACTTGTGAAGTCTCTGAAGGGAGCTTCTACTGCCTAGAAATGGCTTCAGAGCTGTGCAAGGGAGACACAATACTTCGACTTCAAAACCTCTGTGTCTTCCTGCTTTGCCTTGAGAAAACATACATATTGTGTAAGAGTCAGGCTATTCAGGCCGTTTTCCCATCACCTTTTTTCTGAAAATATCTTTGATTAGTAAAATGTGGTTGCTGCTTACTTTGGCCTTCCTTCTCTCATAAGCCCAGCATCACAATTTTATACTTTTTCCATACCTCCATTTACATTTTTATTTCCATATAGTTATCCTCCACTCCTTAAAATTCAAAATAAGTCACGCCACCTAACTGATGTGCATTTACTATTTTATCATTCACTCTACCTACAAGTTAAAACAAGCATCAGCAGCTGACTGCACACGTACCGATCGTGGCGTACAAGCAGATTTTCTATAAAATGCCTCAGAATTAGCACAGGTCACAGCAACTCTACCAAAGCAGGTGTGAGTGAGAGCCTCCCAATTCTTGGCCAATGCTACAGCAAGATACACGCAAGCAAGTAACATCCTCGTTCAACAAAATCAGGCCGCCTCACTTCTGTTCAACTTACTGCAAGTTATTACTACTCCACAACTCAAGTGTTGCACTGGAGGAATACCGACTCATTAGGAACGACAGGCCAGGAAGACGAGGAGGAGGTGTCTTTTAAGGAAAGGCTGTGAGTTGGGACTGTTTAACCTAGAGAAGGCTGGGGAGTGGGGGGTGGTGTCATCATAACAATGTATACCATTATTGTATACAAATATCTGAAGAGGGGGTGTAAAGAAGACCAACCCTGTCTCTTTCCAAAGGTGTAAGTATGGAAACACTCAGTAAGTGAAATACCAAGCACGTCGATACCACTACAAGAGGCGAAACGCACAAACTAAGGCGGCTGTCACTCAAAACTAAGTTCCCGATTCCTTTCTGCCACTGCCGGTACGGCAGACAGGCTCCCCTCGGGGCTGGAGGGCTCTCCCCTGGGTGCCTCCAGCTGCCGCTGCCGGGCCTGCGGGCGGGAGGCCGCGGCCAGGACCGCCCTCGGGAGCATAAAACCAGACCTCCCCGGTACCCGGCTCCCGCCCGGGAGGGAAGGAAGAGTCCGAGCGGTTCCCAGGGAAAGGCCAGGCGGGGCCGGGCACCCCACCTGCGCCAGCAGCGCCTCCCGCTCCCGCTGCCGCTGCTCCTTGCGCGCCGTCAAGCTCCGCTCGCTCTCAAAACCGGACGCCATCGCCGCTACCCACCGGAAACCGGACGCTGCGTCACAGCCGGGCGGCAACCCCGCCCTACGGAGAGGGCGGGAGGCGGTCGCAATCGGCGTCCCGGGCAACGGCGAGCGAAGTGGGGAGGGGCGGAGTGAGACGGGGCGGAACGGGGCGGTGCCGCGGGACTGGGGAGTGCGACGTCCTCCCCGCGGCGCTGAGGCTCGCCGTGCTCCGCCTGGAGCTTTCTTCGCCGGCCGATGGGGTGAGGCGGCAGACCACCGGCCGCCTTGGGCGCCATGTCTCAGCCCCTCTGGCCTCGTTCGTGCCCAGCAGTGATGCTCTCAGCCTCATGAACTGATTTTTCCCCAGCTTCTTTTAGCTTAAAAATTAAAGCCAGCCCGTGAAGAGCTTTCTGTGGCCTTGCAGGTGAAAGTCACAGGAAGTACCATGGCGTGGCACAGGCACCTCAGCGGACGCCTGTGGTGTTGGACTGACAGGACGACCACGGCCTGGTGGAGAGACTGGCCTCCAGGCTCATCCCTCCTGTTGGGCCGAAATTACCTTGCACGAACCCCAGCCTACAACGTTAATGAGAAGTGTACAAGAGAAAGGTGGCCAAACGCACGCTCACACTCTCCTGGGCCACGCAGAGCCCTGTGCTCTACGTTGCCACTGCCCCTCTTGCAGCCGATTCCGTGCGTTCACGCTGGCCTGTGGCTTCTGTAATGGCAGGGCAGCTATTGGTATTAAAAAATACACAAGTTCAAGTACTTAACCATTTGCAGCTGGCCAAGAGTGTTCGAGGGGGCTGCTCTACCTGAGGTGAAGCAAATGTTTATCAGAGGCATAATTTCTCTGAGATGAGATCAGAGCATTATTAACTCGTCTGACACCAACTGTTTACAGTTGCCAAGTAATAACTGTTTAGGTAAAGGTCTGAGTGAAGTGTAATTTGTTAGATATTTGCATGGGACAGTATGTTTTCAAAGCGATACCAGTAATTTAATCATCATCTCCATGGTGGTATTAAATGTGTAAATTGCATTTGCATCTTTGTTCAATTTATGCTACGACAATTAACAACCATCTCAAGAAAAAAAACCCTGTTGTAGACAGTCACTAGGTAGAGAATGATACCTGGTAGAACTTCTTAGGTACCATTTGGAAAAGCAGCACGTGAACCCGCTTTGGGGAGCCATTTACAAAGCAAACAGATTGGGTACAAAAGATGTCCCAGCAGGACTGACTAATGCTATGCTCAGTCCTTAGCTGTATGTAGCCAAGCACGCTGGTTGAGACAGAAGAAGCAAGAAAAGCACATGTTTGGTCCAGTAAGGAAAGCCTCTTCCTTGATCGTGATGTACCCTTCTTACTGATAAACTGACAGAGCGTAGAGAGCAACAGCTGAGGACAATTTCTCCCTCCAGCACTGCAATGACAACAAGGAATAGGTTTTCTGCAGCAGGAAGTTATAGACAAAGAAAAGAATTCAAAGTAGGTTGTGAGCTTAACCAGTGTTTGGTGTTGTTCTTGATACCCGTAACCCTCCACATCATTAATAAGGTGGTATTGTAAATTTGCATTTAAAAACACATTTCCAGTACTCCCATTTTCAGGAGAGAAACTGTGATGCAATTGTATTATAGAATCTCAAAAACTGAAGAACGATAGCAACTAGAAAGCTATTATATAAATAAGGATCATTCTGCTATTGGGGTCTTTGAGAATTGACTTAAATTTCAAAGTCTGCAGTTAGGGAAAGGATGACATCATTTAATCTTATTTCTCTCCTTGTCCAAGAAGAGCATTTTTTCAGAGGAAGCAGGCAAAAATGAATATTTAGTCTTACTTCTTTCAAGATACTAGTCTGTATGAGGGCTTCTCACATGCTCAGAAATCTCCAATGATCCTGGAGAGCAAATTCTTGGTATACCACTTCTAATGGTCAGCTGGGCACAGCTTGGTTCTGTCATCTCATTCTCAGTGCCAAAATTAAACACACTAATAAAACATCAATGTTTTGGAGATACTGATCTTTGCTGAACTCCTATAGGGAGACACTGACCTTGTGAGTGAATTATTATTTCCCTTTTAAGGGCGCATTTTACACTTGCTCTGAAAGAAGCTGGTGACTCCCCAACTGTTACAAACTTCCATGCTGCTAACCTTCACTTCTCACCTTCAGTGCTCTGTTTGATATTTTTATATGAAAAAGGTTGGAAAAAAATCCTCTCCACTCAATGTGATCCTGTGCAGTTTTCTTTAAGCGAAAGGCAATGTTTCACTAGGGAAAAGGACTTCTTCACTTTGAGAATATAAAATATTTCCTTCCACAGTGCCACTAGAGAGAGTTTCTTACCTCAATTCTAACACCACGTTTTGAAGTCTTCATACTAAAGCAGCACAATATCCAGTGCGATGCTGGAGAGAGAACAGAGAGGGGGTACACTCAATTGAAAATGTAATTAGTTGCAATTAATTCTCATTCTGTTCATTTTTAAAAGGTTTTCAGCTGCCATTGGTACTGCTGAGCAATCATTTGCATTCATCTCTCAGGCATTACTTAAACCAGGATGGGAATTTTCAGTGATTTGTTTTAAGAAATAAAAATGTCAGTCCTTGAGGACTTGGGAGGGGAGGAACATCAAAAACAAAAGAATGATGCAATTATGAGAAAAGTCTATTTCTTTCATGGAAATTGCATTATGTTTCCTCAGGAGAAAATTAAAGCAACTGTGTCTAAACTCAGTGCCATAAAATGATAGAACACCTTGCCCAAAAATCAATGCAGTAGCAATGTCTGGGTTATTAGTTGTTCATGCCTGAATTGTATACTGAGCACCTGAGTTGAAAAACCAGACAATTTTCTACTGTCCGTCAAAAAGAGTGCTCCTGGCAGCAACAAAAGAGCCCGTGTGACATTGAGGACCCTGACAGCCTGCCTTGGAAAGGAGAGCTCAGCTTCCAATGAAAACAAATGAGGAGACTGTGGCGGATCGAAGAATGACTCACCCATTGTTCCAGTTTCAATAGCAAATTGTGTGGTTTTTGCCCCTGAGCGAGAGTTACTTTGTTAATTTGCTCAGCTATTTTGAAAACAAGCGATCTCTTTAGCTGCACTTCGGCAGACCAGGAGGATGGGGGTTAGAAAGCCCAGCTCCACGACTAGGAAATTCTCTAGTGACAACTACTTCTAATAAAATTTTATGAGGGAGCTGTTACACATGTGAAAGATAACTCGTTCCATTCTTATGGGGCTTTTAGATGTTGTTTTTTTTTTTTTTTATTTCATTTGAGAAGTTGAAAACAAAGACTTTTATCAGATGGGAAGCTCACAGCAGAGATAACACCCATTCTGTCCTTGATTTGCTGAGTCTGGTAACACACAATTTTAAAAATCATTTATTTGAGAGTAATGGGTAAGTTTTTTCTGGTGCCTGCTCAACTTGAAGAGCTCTGGAGGTGCGTGTGTCAGGGAGCTTCAAATCAGCTGCTTTCAAAATGAGACCTAAATATTAGCTCAGATCACCTGGCTGGGACAGGAATTGAAATCCTGGGGCTTTAGTTTATCAGTCCTTATGCATCTGACCAATGCAATAACAACTCGAACAATCTTAGGCAGAACTTCAATGCAGTGCAATGGGTTGGGTTTGTTTTTAAAATGAGATTAAGGCATATTTTTGGTTTTTAAAAGGTAGGTCAGTTCCAGAAGCCGGGTTGTAGCCTAGTCCAACAGACAGTTGTAAGAGCTCATTAGTTACAAGAGCAGCAATAACTTAAGCTGATATTGCAAACACTCTGTACAGAGAAGTCATCGCCTTTGGCACCTCCAGAGACTCTGGGGCTGCCTTTGCCCTGTTCTCCTGCCGTGCCCTTGCTCAGTCCAACGTACGCTCACAGGGGCAACACCCAGCAGCCTAAAGCAAGCTACCACAGCATTCCCAGGTGGCCTCCTTGTGTGGACTGTTGTAGGAGAGTCTCCTTTAACTGCAATAATCAAAAAAAACAAATAATAATAAAAAAAAAACACACAGGGATGAAAGCATGTCTTTCCAATTAAATGGTGAACACTTACAGAAAAATATTGTTGAGATCAGTGAGATCTTGCTCCATGGGAAGGTCTCCAAGACATTACAGCACTGTAATGATAATTCTAAAGAGAATTTGACTGCCACAGAGAGTGTCCATAATTGTCTCTTTTGGCAGCAATTTGAACTTCTCTCCAATTTTCACCCCACAATTCCTGAAATTGCTTTTCATTTTTCTTTATTTTTATAGTACTGTGTTAAGAGAGAAGAGTAATTTCATATCCAACTCTTGTCTCAGCTCTTGACCCAGAAATAGCTGTAAATACTGAGTAACGTGCCTGACGTCCCAAGCCACTGTCTTTGTCACCATTCTTGACAGCAAACCCTCTGAGGAGTGTAACACTACCGGTTTGTTCTGCCACTCACCTCATTTTCAAGCAGAAATGCCCCTCCAGGCCTCTGTTACTGCAAACACACAGACAGCACCAAGCAAGGATATCTTCAAGCATATGTCATGGTGTTGGATACCACAAAGTTGGAAAAAAAGAACATAACCGTAGGAGGACCTTGGATTTCTTTTAGTGCATGCTTTGGCCTCTTCTGTCCTAGGAGTTCCAGAGTGGGAAAGACCAAACCGTATCTTTCATACTGAAGATCCCCTCGATATTTCTCGGTGATGTGGTTTCAAGCTCTTACTCTGCCTGTCAGAAGCATCCTAGTGAGCTGCTGACACAGGCAGAGATACACACAACCCTGCAGGGTATCCTGCCTGGATGTTGGATCCAGAAAGGGATCAGTCACACAGGAATAATGCCTTATTATGGTGTCTTCATGCCTTATAAAGCTGAGCGCATACTAGGGTACATGGGTGAGAAGTGATTTCTGCCCCTGTATTTTCTCCTGCCTGTTCTCCCAGGAGACTACCTGGCATGCTGGCTGGTCCGAGTGGATTGACTCAGTTGAAAGGATCGTTTGGGAAGAGCAGATGTGAGGCAAGAGCTCTGGCCATCCTAACAACTATCCTACTAGGGATCCTGGTATGATCTATGTAAACATGGCTTGCAAGCTGGCATTATGTCTTTCAGATTTTGTTACAGAAATGAGAGAAGACAAAAACAGTGCCAAAGATTGAAAAATTTTGTTTATATGATCTGCGAGATATCAACAGAAAGATACAGATTAATCAGAGTAATTAATCTAACTCAAAGCATATGGATAAGCTAAATCATAATCAGCATTGTTTCATTAAAAGGAATTGGTAAGAATGTGTTTCACTGCAGATTACCTAATTTACATCCTTGCCACATACAGCCTGGGACCTGAGAAAAGTGCACAATAACTAAATATGCTTTTTTTAATGTATTCTTAATAGCATTGCCTCAGAAAGAAAGAATGGAGATCTTTTCTGGTAAAAACAAGAAACAAAACTCAAGCTTATGTTCAAAAATGCACCTCCTATACACTGACACAAGAACCGTTCATGCGAGGAAAGGTTCAGCTTTAATGAATGGCGTGATAAATCACTGCTTTCACTGAACATGTTTGCAATGCAGAATAAGGTGATATGGGCTAGAGATATCTTAGCGTGAATTTCAGTCTCCTTTCATTTAATTTTAAATGAATACAGACAATGTGATGCTCTGATTCCCTTAGTAACTGCTTCTTTGTCTGAGGCTTAAATAATTTAGATGAGAAGGAGACTTTGTGAGGAGACAGAGGGGAAAGCACTGTGACAGTTTTCCTCTTGTCTGCATAACTGTGAAACCAAGTCAAGCTCAGGGGCAGGATTTCTGCATCCCTCTCTGACCTTAGGCACCACTGAAAGTACTGGTTGCATTTAGCCAGACACGAACATCACAGGGTGACCAGACCTCCACCATGGCCTTGCGATAGGCACTGCCTTTAGGCCCACAGGCAGTGTTAAAAGCTGCAGGTAACATCCCTCTCTTGCCAGTGCCATAGAAGGTTTTAAAACAAACCACCTACCAGAACCAGATGCCTTTAATGTTCCCTCTGAGGCTCTCTGCAAATCCCAGTTCCCAAAGGCCAGAGTAGAGAGCACTAATAGTAGAAGAGAGTCTAATTAATTTCTCATTAATTAAAAAAAAAAAGTATTAGGCTGGTTGGAGGACTCACAAGTATTTCTTATAGCTCTGAATATGGATGCTAGTTCCCAGTGCCCTTGCAGTAATTTAACTTCAAGGCAATTTGAGAGGAAGAAATCTGAAGGCATCTGCCTTCAGATTGGGAACAGGGAACCAAACAGTTGGGCCAGATGAAATACATCCTTTCATTCTGGTGGCCTGGTTAAGAGGCAGAGATGAACTCTAAATAAAACATTCTCTGATCCTTCCTCAGAATACAGGATGCAGAGAGAGAGGAAAGTGAAATACAAAGCAAGCAAACACAGCAGAAATCATTAGAGTAGCAATAAAAAAAAAAAAAACAACGAGATAGGAAGCATTCCTCAAAGACACCATGCTCTCTTGAAGGGCATAACCCTTCAAGAAAAAAGTCATGCTAGAAACTGCTAGAAACTGGCTCTTATGGTAAATTAAAAACAGCATCAGGCTAGTTACAAGACAAGTTCAAGGGCTTTATGTCAAAATTTCCCAGCCTGAGATGCCTAAAAAGAACAAGAAATTGCTTCAGGCACCAAAAATGGCTCTCAGAAAAATCATGTGGACTTAAAACTTAATCATTAAATTTAAAGAGTAATTCCTTTAAGCTCTGTGGAAGTCAAGTATTTGGTCATGGTTGCTCCTCTGTGCACACCTAAAACAGAGAGAGAGGGTTCAAGGACTCAGCCAAAAAGTGAGCAGCATTTGGCCAGTGTCAAAGCTTGTGAGTAGTTCAGCCCCTGGAGGACTGCAGACCTGATGACGAGATGTCCTGTTCTTTGAGGTTTGAGAGTTCACATCCCACATAATTCCTTCACAAGGAGCCCTTCCCAAGATGGCCAATATCCTTTTAAAAGCCAGCACTTGATTAAAAATGAGCCAGAAAAGGAGATGGTTAGAAGCAAAAAAAAAAATGCAGATACATGAAAGATTGCATAACGTCCTGAAGCGAGGAGCAAATAATAAGAGAAGAGTAATTGAATGGGAAATCTGAAGTATTAGGACTTTCAAGGGACTTGGGAATGGCATTAATTGTGAGTCAAGGAGTGATTTTAGTATTGGTATATTAGGAAATCTGATGTGGGTGAGAGGTGAGAGGCCATGAGGCCCAAGAGAGGAAACACGTACATTAATGAAGGTGAAAAGATAGACAGCACACACAAACAAGGCTTCAGAAAGGGATGTTGTGCACAGAATATTGATTTGAAAAGGAAGAAGGAGGGAAACAAAACCATCAGATTTGTGCTGCTGGATATAGAGAGAACAAATGAACGCGTCAAGACTACATATTGCACAAATCACTTTTGGAAACTAAGCAATGGGCAAGGGGGAAGAAAGAATGAACAACTTCTCTGTTTCTCGTCCTTGCCATATAAAGTAGTGTGAAAAGCTGGGGAGCTTTGAAAATGGAAAACTGAAGGCAGAATTTACTTTTCAATAGCAGGAGTGCAGGATTCACCGTAATGGTCCTAACAGAGCTTTAGATATTGTTAGATTACAACTTGAATGATTGCCGACAAGAGCAGCAGCATACTGTAAAGGACTCTGACTCCCTGAGATGAAAGTTTATACTTTGAACTCATCCAAGGGTATGAGAATCTGACATTAAGAACTGACTTGTGTTTCAGCAGTTGAATGTAATGAGAAATGTGCTTCTCCATCTTCTTCTCCACACAAGGCATCAAAGACGTACTAGCCGAAGAGACAGCAACAGACTATTTTTAATGTTAATGATTTCTAAGCTCTGTCTAGGCCTTGGAATCCTTATTTCAGTTTTGAGGGGAGAAGCACAAAATCATTTACAGAAAATATATTTCACTCTAGTTTATTCTTCTGTCATGCTTTGGTTTAGTAGGTTTTTGTTTTAATTTAAATTTCAGCAGGAATATAAGAAAAAGACATAGCTAAGAATACATACATCAATTTTGTTGATTGCAGTGATAGGAGATTGATTTTATTATTTATTTTTTTTTTAGATAAAGGGCAGTAGGTTTACAACGAAGGTAAGACGGCCATCATGTTAGAGTTATAATACAGAGTGTTTCTGCACTGGAAGGAGATATTTAGGTACTAATATTGCAATGACATATCTCTCCACCTTATTTGCTTGGGAGTTGGAAATTTCTTACCTTTGCTTTTGTAAAATCAAAGGAAAAACTACGGCTGTCATTGCTGGGTTGCTGTTTTGTAATGGTAAAGCACAGGCATAACCTGCTTAAGGGGGAGAGACAAGTTTCATGTCAGAGAGCTGTCTCTGTGTCCCTGATCCAGTCAGTGCCCAGATGAACCTCCATAAAGCTGCCTATGTGGAGGGGCTGCCTACAGTGAGGTATTGATGCCCTCAGACTTACAAGCACCTCTACTCCTCTCTCATGCTATATCAGACATGACATGTCCAGCCCTGCTGGCTAAGCCACCTTCCTCAGAGCCTGATCCAGAGCTCACAGAAGTCAGAGAGGCAACTCTCCATAAATTCCCAGGAGACTTCAGATCAAATCCTAAAATAAAATGCTTAGACTACTTTATTTACTGAAAGTGAGAGGAAGAAGAAATAGACAGGTCAATAAATCCCATTGGATTGTCTCTAGCTTCCTCTGTGTGTTATCTTCAGCCCTTCAAAGCCACAATTACGATTGATAAGAAAAAATGTCTAGTTTTGAGAGTCATCTCACACAGTACCATGTATTTGATACTATAACAAAGTCACAGGTTAGACTAATTTAAACAAGACTACCTTTAAAATAGCTTAAATTCATTGCAGACTTTCTAATAATTTTACCGTATTTACACCCCAGTAGTAGCTTGCTGCAAGTCACAGAATCACAGAATCTTAGGGGCTGGAAGGGACCTCAAAAGATCATTGAGTCCAATCCCCCTACCAGAGCAGCACCTTAGAGTAGATCACACAGGAACACGTCCAGGCGGGTTTTGAATGTCTCCAGAGAAGGAGACTCCACAACCTCTCTGGGCAGCCTGTTCCAGGGCTCTGTCACCCTCACTGTGAAAAAGTGTTTCCTTATGTTTACAGGGAACCTCCTATGCTCCAGTTTGCACCCATTGCCCCTTGTCCTGTCATTAGACGTCACTGAGAAGAGCCTGGCTCCGTCCCTCTGACATTCACCCCTTTACATATTTATAAACTTTAATGAGGTCACCCCTCAGTCTCCTCTTCTCCAAGCTAAAGAGACCCAGCTCCCTCAGCCTCTCCTCATAAGGGAGATGCTCCACTCCCTTAATCAGCTTAGTGGCTCTGCGCTGGACTCTCTCCAGTAGTTCCCTGTCCTTCTTGAACTGAGCTGCCCAGAACTGGATCCAGTACTCCAGGTAGGGCCTCACCAGCACAGAATAAAGGGGGAGGAGAACCTCCCTCGACCTGCTGGTCATGTTCCTTCTAATGCATCCCAGGATGCCCTTGGCCTTCCTGGCCGCGAGGGCGCATTGTTGGCTCATGGTCATCCTCTTGTCCACCAGGACTCCCAAGTCTTTTTCCCCAGAGCTGCTCTCCAACAAATCAGCCCCCAACCTGTACTGATCCATGGGGTTGTTCTTCCCCAGATGCAGAACTTTATATTTGCCCTTATTGAATTTCATTAAATTTCTCCCTGCCCAGCTCTCCAGTCTGTCTAGGTCACGCTGGATGGCAGCACAGCCCTCCAGCGTGTCAGCCACTCCTCCCAGTTTTGTATTATTGGTGAACTTGCTGAGGGTACACTCCATCCCCTCGTCCAGTTCATTGAGGAAAATATTAAACAGCATTGCACCCCTTACTGACCCCTGGGGGACACCACTAGTGATAGGCAAGTGCAGACATACAACAGGCATACTGCAACTTTAAACCCCCTCTTCCTTTGAACAAACAAAAAAACAAATATAATTTTGTGGAAGGTCTTAATTTTCCTTTCAGTCCATGATTTTACTTATGACTCTTATCCCTGGTTCCATCAGCTCAGCTATCTATTAACCGCAGCAACCCATCCACATACAAAACCTTCCCATTCAAATAAAAGCAAACAACAAATCCAGGGTGTCAGTGACCAAATTCATTGACACGAATGACTATAATCTGTGCAACTTGTTGGAGTTAGAGAACTGGGGCTTAGATGGCCTATACAGAATTTATATTGATATTTCACTATAGCTCAGACATCATCTAGTCTCGTTATGCTCATACATTAATACTACTCACATGCAGGCTGGATAATCTGGTGAATAAGAGTGAACACAGGGCAAGGTGCTTATTTCACAGTTCAAAACTAGGCTTTTCTTTCTGCCTGATTTCGGCCCAGAAAGGAGTAACATTGATGTCCAGGAATAACCTGCCTGGACACGTTCCTGTGCAAAGTGATTTGTGAAAGCTGCTTTAGCAGGGGGGTTGGACTAGATGATCTCCAGAGGTCCNGTGGAAGGTCTTAATTTTCCTTTCAGTCCATGATTTTACTTATGACTCTTATCCCTGGTTCCATCAGCTCAGCTATCTATTAACCGCAGCAACCCATCCACATACAAAACCTTCCCATTCAAATAAAAGCAAACAACAAATCCAGGGTGTCAGTGACCAAATTCATTGACACGAATGACTATAATCTGTGCAACTTGTTGGAGTTAGAGAACTGGGGCTTAGATGGCCTATACAGAATTTATATTGATATTTCACTATAGCTCAGACATCATCTAGTCTCGTTATGCTCATACATTAATACTACTCACATGCAGGCTGGATAATCTGGTGAATAAGAGTGAACACAGGGCAAGGTGCTTATTTCACAGTTCAAAACTAGGCTTTTCTTTCTGCCTGATTTCGGCCCAGAAAGGAGTAACATTGATGTCCAGGAATAACCTGCCTGGACACGTTCCTGTGCAAAGTGATTTGTGAAAGCTGCTTTAGCAGGGGGGTTGGACTAGATGATCTCCAGAGGTCCCTTCCAACCTCTACCATTCTGTGATTGTGTGATGCAGGGTTGACTCTTACCTTGGGAACATTGGGGTCCATCTCCACCAGAACTTCAAACCTATCCATAAAACCTTTCAGTGTCTTACCTACCTCTTGCACCAAGTGCAGATAGTGCACACATGAGCACCAAGCCACGCACCACAGCACCCTGAACTGACACATGCTGCCCAGGATGTGACAAAGAGAGGGTCTGTAGAGGAATGTAAAGAGAGTGACAAGAAAATGAAAGTGAGAAGCCAAGAAGATAAACTCTGCAGTAGCACACTGGACATCACTATCTAACCAGGTATAAATGTGGCAAGATTACATTGCTGAAGCCAAAGGAAAATAAATGTTGCCAGAAACAAGCCATAAAAAATCCCTACAGCTGGAGAAAGGCTAACAAACTTTGTTTTAGGCACATTGAGTTGTGTCTGCCAGATTGCCAAGGGAAAGAACCATGATTTTGATCTGTCATAAGGAAACACGTCTGGAATGGAGAGTGACTTTGCAGCTTGTCTGTGTATTAATGATGATTCATTTTGTANGGAGAAAGGGGGGGGAGGGAGAGAGGGGAGAAAGGGGGAGGCTCACTCAAGGATATACACAAAGTGGTTAGAAATGCAGGAAACTCAGGAAGGAAAAGCATCACAGGAGCAAGGGGAGAACAAGATTTCAAACGAAAAAAAGCAGGTGGCATTCTCAAAGGTAAAATGTCTATCAGTAAAGATGAGACTTCAAAATATTGGCTAAGAAAAAGTCTTAATTTTGTAACCATGTAACAGGAGACCTATTGAATATTTTGTACAAAATTAAGTCAGTCAGATAAATAACACTATAAAATCCCTGTTTGTCTCTGATAACTATTTAGAGTTTTGCTGTTCACCTGAGATGTAGGCATCAACATTGCTGTCTTTTAAAGTTAGGCCAGGCGTCTCAGCCTAGAAATCTCTGTCTAGGTTGAGGATGAGGGTACCATCAGGCACAGGAATAAGCTGTCTGCATTCAACAGGCATCTCTGTAGCAAATATCTGGTAAGGAGCCAGGCAAAAAAAGGAAAATGATTCATTTGTGGTCACTTGAGATGTCAGGTATGGCCTTTCAGAGCAGTTTGGACAAAGCCATGCAGTTCTGATTCTGCCCCAGGAGGACACATATTAGTTAATGCACAGCAAGTTATTTGCATAATAAATGAGGGTCCAAATGCTGCTGTTGTCAGTATAATCACTTCATATAAAGCACATTAATACATTTAAAAGAGATTTGCAATGATGAATGAAATGTCTTTCCCTCTTTTCTCCACAATAAATTACAGAAAACGATAGTGACACACAGAAAGTGATAACGACAAGAAATCCTTAATTGTAGCAGCAAGAAGAATACACGAAACAAAGCACACCGGAGACAGTAACTATTAATCTCTTTTAGTATTCCTAGACAAATCTTTACCACTTTCCCTTTGCAAATGGAAAATGTTTCTGTGATATTTACAGATACAACATAGCTGAACTGGAATTCTAAGGCTAAAACTCATCCATATTCTGGTAAATCTGAAAATCTTGTAACGTAAGGAAAACGTTATCCCTCTGATAATGTAAGTGTTTGGGATGGCTCCCCTACCACCCAATATTTCCCATACTGTCAAGGGAATAATTCATACAATTTAGAAGACTTTCTGTATGCAGTGACAGCTGTAGGACATTAATCTCTAGTACATGGTTCCCCAAATGTGGTCATTGCCATTCGCTTTATCTGGAGCATGTCTGAGCTCTGCTCGGGAAAGACGTACCTACACAGACGACTTTCAGTATCATTTTCAGAAGTTCTCTTCATCTTGCATGCACACCAGTAGCTTGCTATAACTAAGACTGATTGCTGGTTTTCCAGCCTGTATTTAATGTCTCTGATAAACACTTACTTCAATTTTTTTCCCACAGGGATCATGCCGGTTACCTGATCACTATTAGTCTCTGCTCTCAGGCACTACTGATATTAAGTTGTAGTTTCAATTCACCAAGCTCTTGCCTACAACCTGTTCTTATAATTTCTCTGCTTTTCCATTTCTTAGTATGTTAAAGCAACTTCCTGACTTCCTATCCTGCCTTAGACCTCTTAAATACTGAAATGTTATTGAGCTCATAGAATCACAGAATAGTAGGGGTTGGAAGGGACCTCTGGAGATCATCTAGTGCAACGCCCATGCCAAAGCAGGTTCATCTATAGCAGGTTGCACAGGAGTGCATCCAGGTGTGTTTTGAAAGTCTCTAGAGAAGAAGACTCCACAACCTCTCTGGGCAGCCTGTTCCAGGCTCACAGTGAAGAAGTGTTTCCTCATATTGAGGTGGAACTACCTGTGTTCCAGTTTGTGCCCATTGCCCCTCATCCTATAACAGGGCACCACTGAAAAGAGACTGGCCTCATCCTCTTGACACCCACCCTTTAGATATTTATAAATCTTGATAAGATTCCCCTCTCAGTCTTCTCTTCTCCAGACTCAACAGCCCCAGGTCTCTCTGCCTTTCCTCCTAAGAGATGTTGTTTCAGTCCCCTCATCATCTTTGTGGCTCTCCGTTGGACTCCCTCCAGTCGTTCCTTGTCTCTCTTGAACTGGGGAGCCCAGAACTGGAGACAACACTCCAGATGTGGACTTGCTAGAGTAGAGGGGAAGAACGACTGACCTCGACCTGCTGCTCACACTTTTCCTAATGCACCCCAGGATACCATTGACCTTGTTGGCCACAAGGATGCATTGTTGGCTAATGGTTAACTTGTTGTCTACCAGGACTCCCAGGTCCTTCTCCACAGAGCAAAAAAAAAGACTTTTCCCTCTTTCACCCTCAAGTTACAGCAACATATTCCTCTACTGCATTTCAGAAACTAAAAGTCAGACTAGCAGAATCTTTACCTGTTCCTTATTCTCCTGGTTTCTATTCAAATATGTCTTTAAAACATCCCTCCATCCCCAGTGGGAATCGGTACGAGAAAGTGACCAGCAGCCTGAAGAATTCTAAAAAAAAGGATCTATAATCATTTCCCCAAGTCAAAACCTAAGAATGTGATTGAACTATTTCTTTTTTGAACCTCCCTGGAACCACACTGAGACCTGGGGCATTGCTGAAGCAAGCTGTTGGAACACCAAGTGCTAAATCTAGTTCAGTTGATAACATCCAAATGTTGCAGTAACTTTTGACCTTGCATCTTGTAAACACATCTGGTAAGAGTTGCCGGGGATATTTTCTCTAAGCACTTAAGACACGCACACAAACACCCAACTGAAAGTTTGTTTCTACCTTAGTCTGCAAAACCTTAGTCTGTATTAGAGGAGGTGAACGCCAAGTCCTTTGCTGTCTCTTCGATTGTTCTGGCAAAAGCAGGAAGGGTCCGGGGAACATGACACCATGACAGCCTGTTTTTTGAAACGGGCTGTATGTTCAACTGTTGGCCTGGTGGCTTTTCATGCAAAGCAGTGCCATTGTGTCTGTTTGAAGGATGGCCACAGGCTCACACACAGACAAGACCCAGACAAATGGGATGAAATGGAGAGAAAGGAATTTTGTTCCATCTTTCCTGCAGTGGGGCAGGAATATTAGAGTTGCCTCAGGAGCAAAACATGGAATTAAGCTGTAATGGGAGAATCTGTAATCATAGAAAGGTCAGGGTTGGAAGGGGCCTTCAAAGATCATCTGGTATAATCCTGCCATGGGCAAGAACATCTTTTACTGGATCAGATTGTTCAAAGCCTATTCAGCCTGACTTTGAACACAATACAGTCTCAAATCAGGAAGAAGGAATGAGAGGGATGTGTATGTCCAGCACGGCAGGTTGGTTCTGTCTGCTCTGTAACACAAGCTTTTCCTCAGAGCAGAAAACCATGTAAACTTTATCTTGTTGGAGGGCATTTCTGAAGACATTGCCCTAAATTCTGAAGATGTGCTATAGCAGTGAAAGGATCTGTTGCCAAGAAAAAGGATTGTATTTTTCCTTCTGTTTCTCACATTATTCAGTATAAAATGGGAGTCAAAAAACCTTTGCAAAGTCTGCAGCTCTATTATCTGAACTATCACACAACTCTGCAGAAATACAAAGTGTGAAGACCAGATTCTCAAATGGCTGTCCCTAGAGACACAGCATGACCCTGGTGGCCCATGGCAAGTGGCCACACTTCCTTAAGAGACAAAGGGCTAAATTCAGGTGGTGTCTTGACCCTGCACTTGGGAGACACAGACATCTAACTTAATGCCATATGGGACATCGGTCCCTGTGTGATTTTAAGCTGTTTTCGCTCTCCTAGAGTTCAATGAGGCAGAAGGGGTCTGGCAGCCCACTGTGGCTGGCAGTCAGGCAGAAGGCAGTGCCAGGCTGGGTCTCAAACCTATCTGCCTGTTTTGCACAAGGATTAATGTGGCAGCTGCCTGGCTGAGGGAGCTCCTGTCCTTTCCCAGGAAGCTGGTTCACCTCGTACATGTGCTGGCTGTGCTAACAGAGAGCTGCTTTGTGGCTTGGTGATTTTAGAACCAGTGGAGAGGTTGTTTACAGATGCATCACAAGTCAACCTCCTCAGCCTAGAAGGAACTTGGCACCCAGGCTGACCCTAAGCACTTAGACAAAGTATTGGGTGAAATTCCCTGCACCAAGTGCTATCACAGGTATTTACACCCATAGGAGATCAGAATGATCCAGGTAAACCCAGAAGTTGCTAGCTTTATCTTTGTGAATTAATTTCAGAGAAAGATGCATTAAGCAATATTGGAAGTGGTCTTTTCTTTCT
This sequence comes from Baryphthengus martii, assembly GCA_013396935.1. NCBI lineage: Eukaryota > Metazoa > Chordata > Aves > Coraciiformes > Momotidae > Baryphthengus > Baryphthengus martii. Next base: position 122,230 of record VWZK01018794.1, on the reverse strand, counting down.
ACAGTTTTCAAGTCTGGATATCTTTTCACACAAGAAAAGTGCAAAGATGAGGGGCAGGATGAAATTTCAGTAAGCTCTGCTGCTTCGCACAGTACATGTCACTTATGCCCACCTGTTCCAGAGGCTTCAGATGTGACAGAAGATGACTACTGGGGAGAGAAGCAAAGAATGTGTCACCTCTTCCCTCCCACTGCTCCATATTTCTCTTTCTCTTCTCTGACTTCAGAAGAATCCCCTTCAAACCGTGGTCCTGTGCTGGGCTGCCAGCGCCTGTTCCCTGTGGCAAGGAAGGATCTTTGCAGGGAATCGGACCATGAACAGCATAGGAAGCTCTTGGCCCCATTCTGCTGCTCCCTGTGCTGTCCCCTCCCTGCTGTAGCAAACAGCCAGCATGGTCATGCCGGCAGCACAGACACTGGAGGACCACCAGTCTCAGCAAGGGGAGATACAAAGGGAGCAGTGAGGGAACCACACAGGTGAGCGATTTGCTGACGAAGATCAGGGGAAAAATAGCAAGGAAAAAAAAAAAGGGAAGTTAATTGTGTCACAGAACAATTTGGGTTGGAAAGGACCTCAGCAGCTCATATAGGCCAACTTCACTTGAAGCAGAACAAATTTCGAAGTCCAACTAGGTGGCTCAGGCCTTTTTTCCCGTTGAATTTTCAAGATCTCCTAAGGTAGAGGTTGCACAAGTTCTCTGGGTTGTGTTCCAGGGCTGACACACTTTCAACCAGAAACTCAGCTTCTTTTCTGCAGAAATGCCACCTAGCTGATCAGTTCCTTGCTTGTGCCAATGCATAGGGTTGTTCTGCCCCAGGAACCGGACCTTGCATTTGTCTTTACTAAACTTGACCAGTTCCTGCTGGGCACATCTGTTCATGACCCCTCAACACCAGGGAACAAAGCAACTCAAGTACTGAAGTCAGGTGACCTTGCAGTAGCAAGCAAGGGTTTCCTTTCCAAATTCCACTACTCTGAAAGTAATTGTCCTTCCACACATGAAAGTGAGTCTTTCCCTTCCCAGAATCCCATGAAAATGATTCCCACTGATAGTGTCACAACTTCCCTGACCATCCCTCTTGGACAGCTAGGCTGCAAGCTTTAAATTATCACAGGAAAATCACAGATGCGATCCTGCAGGCAAGTCCTTCTGCCTCTTTCAGACAGACCACTGAGCTAACAGACCCTGCTAGATTCCCACCAGTCCCTCCCTTTCTGTCATATTCCAGCACAGCACAGCTAGAATATGAGCAAACGTCTCTCTCAACCACCTTCAGCAGAGACAGAAGCATCACAAAAATAACAACTGTGTTTCTGTACCGCCATCTGCACACATATCGGCACAGTGATCTTCCCCACAGCACTGTGCAGACCAGGGAGCTCCCCAGCAAGCTCCGAAGGGTGTAGCTCTTCCTGCACGTTCCTGCAGGTCCTCCCTCTCATCGGTGCTTAAACAGAAAACACCGAAGCAAAGCAATCCCATCAGAGCCCTCATACCCAAGCCCTTTCCTTCGATCAGTTCGGAAATACGATGTGCTCTTCTTCTAAAGCCACTCCAGAGCCCAAATGTGCTTCCTGGGGCCTTTTACTTGACCACCTCTGATTCTGATACAGAACAAAAGCTGGTCCAAAGACACCTAATCCCCAAAGGAACAAGCTATCCTGGTAGCAAGTGCATGTTGAACCTTGACTCCTAGCAACATAGGAATAGTTGTGCTGGAAATACAGAAGATGGAGATAGATCCAAAGTATCATACATCTAAAACTGCAAGAAGAAAACTTCCCATGCAATAGCCTTGTAGGCCCGAAAGTCTGCACAAGGTGCTTGTAGTTCTGCATTGTGTATTCCCATCACTAACCAGCTCTTCACCTACCTCCTATCTACATTTCAAAGCTGTGCCCAAGCCTCAGGAGATTGCCCTTTCTCAAGGCATCCTCATCACAGCTCCACAGGACTAAGCCCCTCCTATGAAGTGTTTTCACACTTGTTTTCACCATATGTGATGCTGTAGAAATATGTACGAGGAGACGGGAGACCAAGTTCCTATGTCAAGAGCTTCTGAAAGCTCTTCACCCCAAAAACTCATCTTCATCCAGAAGGAGACTGTGCCTGTTTACTGCCCCTTGTGTTGAAACCATGCCCCTGAGTCAGAGGGAGCACAGAAGGATGGTAAATGCAGCTCATGAGTTCAGTGACCTACAAGTTTGGCACAGAAGAATTTTAGGGGAACCTGATTTTCTGTGATTCGCTTGAGCCACAAAACTGAGGCCGTAAGAACAAATAACCTGACACCAACACAAGTGTCTTCAGGCCTCCTTGAAGCTCAGAGAGCTCTACCTTGAGCTTTTCTTGAACAAATCAGGAATCAGTCATAGCATGGACAGATGTGAGAAACCTGGCTCTGTTCAGGCTAGAGAGATGCACCCTGTATCAGCAGCCAGGTCTGACCTGGACCCATCATGCAGATGCCCTATAAATAGTGTCATTCTGCCCGGGAGATCCTTAATTTTCAACATGAACTCCCGCTGGCTTCTCTCTGCATTGTCATTGAACTACCATTCTGTTTGTCAAACCCTCGCTAAAATACTGCCCCTTGGAACAAGCCTGCAAGGCATGTGAGACAAGGATGAACTATTCTCGGTGCTAGACACTTAGTTTCTACACCTCTCAAGCTGCTCTGAGTACTGAAACTAGGAAGAAAGAGACCTTGACCTAAATACCTGCATCTCTTGACAGATTAACTGCTTGGTCTGCTAAGAGCAGGCTGATGGTCTGCAGGATTAAAGGCTGAATAGCTGGCAGATTCTTCTGAACTGCACAGCTTCCTAAGTTTTCATCCTGCTTCAACGTTTCCTAGGTTGCAGTAGCTTTTCCAGAAGAAACAAACTGGAATGCTGTTTGCTAACGCAGCAATATGTGAATACTCAATCTTGATAGTTTGTAATTCCGCTGTCACTTTTTAAAAAACATTTATAAACATGTCAATATACTTGTGAAAAACAAGAAGACATTAGGCAAATCAAAAGCTTGGGAGGGGGTCAAATACTATCTCCTGCAGTCTGAAACCTCAGTAGAGATCTGCATGAGTCCGTGGAATAACCTTGAGCTGGGTCTCTCTCATCTGTCTCGGGCCTCTTTCCTCTTACAAATCATGTATCTCATTTAGTTTTTCGCCATGCAGCCATCTCAGACAGTTTTCAACATAACTGAGAGAAAGGATCTGCAGCTTAAGAGAAGACTCATCTCAGTCTGCCTTTGCTGGTGAGGAACATGCCTATGGAACCAAACCCTATGTGAAATACAGCTGCAGAGGAGGAGCCAGGTGCACTCACACTACACAAACTCAAAGAGCAGGTGCCTCAGAAAATGTACAAAACAAGGTAGGAGGAAATAGGGATAGAAACGAGGGGAGCAAGGAGTCACCCGGTTGCAGGCCAGGCAGGAGCTATTGATAGAACACTGCTCCAGCATTTTCTAGGCATTACTGCAAAGAAGAGAAATCAGGGGACAAGACAGTACGTACTTTTAACTATACAGAAGACAAGGCAGAAAAGTTAACCAAACATCATTTTTGGAATTTGCAGAAATATGGATCCCAGTAACATGGGAAATTTGTGAGTTGCACATTGAGAGCCTTCCCAGATTCACATAAAATAGGAAAAAAATCCAGACTAACCAGCCAGTCTAATGGCTGGAGCATGGCTCGGCATGTGAGACAGTACCTGGGATTTTTCTGTATTGGCTTTTTATTTTCATGCTTGGTAAAGAAGGGATTTACTTAAAATGAAAGTCTGCAGGTTTTCTGTATTGTTTCTTGCACGAGGAAATGGCCTTTTTTTCCACATGCAGAACTTCACAAAACACATCCACAAAATTTTTTATCACAGATTTCAGTCATGTTGGAAATTGTGCATACAAAAATAAAGATCTTGACAAACTGCACTAAAAATAAACAGTTCTGAACAAAACAAACACTAAATAGAAAAAAAAAAAAACACAACAAACCAGGCAAGTAGCAAACCTGAGATTTCTGTTGCTCAGTAAAGACCTAAATATTCTCTCAGATCAGTAATTTGGAAGCTTCAACAGAAATAGGTTCTCAAGATCAAGGACTGATGTCTAAATTTATCAAGAAATTTTCCATCATATTAAAATTGTTGGAAAAGTTCCAAAACAGGAAAAATTACCTTTCCCACTGCATTCTCTTCTATGCTGACTTCATATAGCCTTGAGCAAAACCAGAAGAGCTCATTTTTTGCTCGCTCTGCTGAGGCCAATCCTTCAAGCTCTCTGAAGAGAAGCTGTGGTCCCCACATGCAGCTTTTCCGGGCTCTCAGTCAGCACAGGAACACAGCCAGCATGCTGTCCCTTGCCATCTGCTGTCCTAAACCTCTCCCTGCTAAGCTTAAGTTGAGCAGCTCTGGGGAAATCCAGCCTCTCTGAGATCTGGGGTAGCTTTGTCACTGGCACTGCTGCACGGAGCTCTATGAACTTAAGGGAGGTCCTCAGTGCTTCGCAGGTTTTATTTTTTGTCTGCCCCTGGGACAAGAAGTCACATCATTGTGTCCTTAGTTTTAAGCCCACAAATGCTCTGAAGCACTTGTTTTGACAGTGCAACACATCGGTGGACAGGTCTGTATGAAGCAGGATCAGGTGGGAGGTGGCCTGGTGGCCCCTGGAACAGGAGGCTGGCAACAAGGGAGACAGTAACCCCTAAAACAAACAGCCACCTCTGGCCACACCACCATACATTTGCTTGCACATACTTAGAACTAAACCATGGGTCACATCTCGGGCAGAGCAGAAATTCCCACCTCCCTACTCCTAGGTGCACCAAGGTCCTTTGAGGATGACTGGGACACGGGGGAGGACCGCTGCCAGAGAGGCATCGGCATTCACAGCACAGTTCATACTCACATGGAGCTCTGCTTTGCCTTTATCTTCTAGACTGCAAATGAATAACCATTTAAGCACATTTGTTATTTAAATAAGGCCAAAAAAAGGAACATAATTACTATGAAAACCACTGCACTGTGAAACCTGTAACATTTAAATCCAACTGTTGACCTTAAAGAGTTTCAACTCATTAGACTTCCAGGAGGTAAAAAGCAAGTACTGCAGAGGGCAGCTGTGGTGGCATGTAACTCTGTTGTAATGAGCTCCTCGATAAACCTCTGCAATACATTTTGTTAACATCTACCTGTTGTCCTCCCTTGTCATCTTCTCCTTCACCATTTGACTCCTCCCCAAGCATCTGAAGAGAGTGTCTGACTTTAATTAAAGAATGTTTCCAGGCCTCAGAGGACGTCAGAGTTCTTTCAACTCTTCTAACGTCTTTGAAGAGCTGACATGCTTCTGGGACTGGCCTCTGGCTCACAGCCCTCAGGAATGCTGGGAAAACCCCCATCACTAATGAGTTATGTACTGCATGTTCAATCCACGCGTCAATGTTGTCCAAGAACCTCCTTCCAGAACCTGGACCAGCTGAGACCCATCACAACCAGGCTGCCTGGGACAGGGAGAGTGACACTTTCTGCTCTGGGTCACGGTGCAATGGGTGAGAAATGCAGCTGTGACTTAGTTAAAAGGTGGCTGAAAGGAATACTTCACAGCAGGAATACCAATGGTATTTGAAGGCTGATAGCAAAGTCGGACTCTTCTCTCAGACATCCCATGTGCTTCACCACAGAACTGGTGAAAGAGGAAAACTGACCGCTTCATCTATACAGTAGTCAAGAAATTATGTTAATCAGCCTTGGCAGTGAAGAAATGCTTAATGCCACACCAGGCACTGCTTAGTGCTGCCTCTGCCAGGGAAGCGGAGGGAAGTAGCAGAGCTCTGAAGGAGCCACAGGGCCTGACAAAAATAGGTCACTTTGTTAAATGAAGTCCACATTTGACTGTTCAGAGTTTATGCCTCTTGGTGCATTCAAGCCCTAAGTTAGAACAGCACTTAACCTCATACCCAGCTCAGAGCCAGAGGTTAATTTGGAGGCAGCATCTCTGAGCTCTCCCCAGTCGGAACAAGAGGACGAGTAGTGCTGCAGACCTCATTCCCGCGTTTGTCACACAAGGTCAAGATACAGCAACACTTTGGACTGTTTCAAACAGCCCTCACGTTTCTTTCCAGCCCATTGTATATATCCTTACGGAAAATGCACCTACAGGCAAACGTTAACAGCAGCTGCCGTGTGCTCAGCAGGAATCCCGGCACCGACAGACAGATGGCCATGCAGATAGAACACGAGAGATGTGGTACTCCTACTTTCTTCTACGTCAACGCAACCCACAGCAATCAGAAATAACAGGCAGCCCACTTTAGTAAGTTGCTCTCTGTCACCAGTGACATACTGACAGTGTGGCACTGCACTGGGGAGCTGCTCAGGCCAGCTTTGGTCCCACAGCCCACCTGGGAATTGAGTGCTCTGCTGCACCCACATACGGCACCCCAGTACTGAAGGCAGCTCAGGGCCCTCCTGAAAACTGGTCCTTGGTGGAAAATGCAACTTTTTGGGAAGTGTCCCAGAGGGAAGAGGGCACTCTGGGGCATCCCTGCAAAACACAACGCAGTCTTCAGAACTGGCAGGCAGTTTCCTCAGCAGTATGTAATGCCAAGTAAAGGTAAAATAACAACCCAAGTCTCACAGCTGATTTGCTTCCTTAAGTTTTCTTAGCGTGAAAATACGTTACTCGGTGTTGCCATTTACTCATGGTAACTACCAGCACAGCATCCTCCTGCACCTTCCCAGAGCCACTCTCTGCCTGTGGCCTGTTAGCTTTGAGCAGAAGCAAGGGCAAGCAAGCTCCACTCTAGGCCAAAGGAAGAGAAGGGAAATAGGAAACAGCAAAAAATAATCATTGGTAAGACATAAACAAGGGCGAAGGAGGAGCAAAAGGCAGAGCCAGAGAACAGGTATGAACATGAATACCAAATACAGGCTACACTTCAGTGTATGGAAAGCTCCATACTGACTGCGAGAGCTACATGTGGCCCCTCTCACTCTGACAATGGGGGAAAGCCCCATTGTGGGCAAGGGCAGGAAGCAGGCAGTTGTCTGGAGGTGAGAAATGAACAGTTTGCTGTGCTATAAATGCTTTAACATTAGAGGGAGAGTTTGGCCCTGCAATGCAGTCAGGGAATGGATCACATTTCCATCTCTGCCCACAACATCAACCAGTTTACTTCACACTGCGGACTCAGTTTCTGCTTCTTGCTTAAATAGAGGTCTGGAGTGACAACTACCTTCCCCTGGGTGCCTGCACACCCAGAGCACTGTCCAGGGAGTTGCTCCCACAACAGAAACTGCACAGTCAACAGTCAGCATTAGTTCTTCACTTTCCAGCATCGTGTCTCTCCTGACACCACAAGTATGCACACGTACAGGAAGCCCAACGCTTCCCAGCTACGTGGTATTTAAGGAATGAGTGCAAACCAATTCCTAAATATGCCCAAGAAGGCTCATCTGCCATGGACATACCTCCACGTGGCCCAGAGAAAATAAATCAGCTAGGACAGGGCCGCTGTTACATGGACAACACGTCCAGCTGAGGAATGAGATATTCTTCCCCAAGGGCTCTTTGGAAGTGGACAGTGAGCAAGGCACAGGTCAGACAAATTGTGGTGGCAAAAAGCTCCTCTTTCACCACCATTGTTCCCCGCAGATTTTCTTCATTATTTGATGGGGGGGAAATGGCAGATCCCAGGAGAGCAAGTCTGAGGCAGGTAGGAGTAGGCCAAGAGCGTACAGCTGTCCTGCAAGTCCCCACAGGATTCAAGATGGGCACATCTGTTTAGATGCCATTAATTAGAGCAGCAACGACCCGCCTGTAGCATAGATCTTGCTACAACGACAGGCGATGAATCACTACAAAAGAGCAATGAGGGCCCAGTCTAGCAGTACTGGCTTCCAGAGGCACCAACGGCCACTCACCCTGCAAAAGCCAGTGCACTGCATTTTAATTCTGGCAATGCACTGCAGCCGACACACTCCTTTGATAGCACAAGAACTGTGCATTTAAATAAACTGTGCCAGTCACTGCAGGCAACGGCTGCTGTGAGTCAGCCAGTCCAGCACCAGTTCCTCTCTACTTCAGTTCTCTGTTATTCGCAAGTACAATAAATAAAACTTACTACAGTGCCAATATTGAGGGGTCGAAACTACCTTGCAGAAAGTTTGCACTAGTATTGCCTTCACTTCAGTGTTTTCTGGTGATTTTTTGTTAGTTTGTGGTTTTTTTGGTTTGTTGTGTTTTTTGGGCTTTTTTTGTTTGTTTTTTTTTCTCCAGGGTCACCTGAGCTGTCAGCTCACACTGTAAGTGCTGGCACTATAGGCACAGAGCCCTGCACTCACAGGAAGGCAGGTGTTTCACAGAGCTGGTCCGGGTATTCCAGCTGGGTAACCTCCTGCCTCAGAGGAGCTTTCAAACAACACTACAATGAAGAGTTAGAGAAATCTAGGGAGGGGCAGCATGAATTGTGGATGCTTCAGGGTCAACAAAGAGAAAAAGGGCTGTGGTATCCCCACCGGCTTTACAGTTCTCCTTGAGAAAAACATTATCACCATGACCAAGAGTGTAAATTCCAAACTGAAAGCCATCTGTGACCCCTGACAGGCACCAAACCAGGTAGGGTCAAACTTCAGGCAACATTCTGACTCTTCAGCTAAACTGCTTCACATGCCATTCATTCCCTCCTCCCTGACCCACAGTTTTAGATAGAAAACAGTTTTACCTTTCCCAACCAGAGCTCCATTCCCATAAGCTGTGGGCTGCAGGGAAGCCACTATAGCAAGGACAGCATAAACTGGTGTGAGAGAAGGGTGAACCAGGTCCTTTGTCTTTTAAAAGCTCAACATTGGCATTATTGATTTCCATAGCCAGTATTTTCCCACTTAATTCTCTTCACTGTGTAAGATAAACACTCTGCAGAGGTAGAATCTGAGTTTGGCCATTATTCTGTTAACATGCACACAGTGCTAGTTATTGTTATTAACTCAAACAATCTTTATTCTGCTATTTAAAAAGAGGTAATAGCTGCAGCCTGCATTAAAAATAGCTTTCATACTGTAAAAAAAAATAATAAAATCAAAGCACCACAGATAGCAGAGGAAATACCACAGGCTACAACTTTTCTAGAACCACACACCAGTTTCCCTGATCATAGTAACTCTTCTGTATCCTCACACAATCCAAGGATTTGCACACTGCTTCCAGTTCCCCTTCACAAAACACATGGTAATAGCGGTGGAAAACAGGACTGAGTTCTTTTGATTCCTTGGAGCCAGCTGGAAACACCACCATATCAACGCTTTCCTCTTTTTTTTTAGTGTCACCTTTCAGATGCCAGGGAACCAGCAAATCTTGGGAGTGGAAGGAGGTTCGGTTTGTGTGAATGGGCAGCCTGGAGTCTGCTGCTGACTTTGCACCACAGCCTTCGACCTTTGAGTCATGAAGAAGTTGCTGAGAACATGCTGAGTTTTGCCTGCTATCAGACATTTGACCACTACGTGGTCTCTGGGCCATGTCAGTATTGATTTCCTCCTCTTTGTCTTTATTACCGTTCTTTTCCTTGAGGTATTTAGACTTCTGGTTTTTGTACTCTTGTTCCATTGCCCAGACATAAATGAGCGCTGTTCCACCAGGCCTCAGAAGCCGGGCTAGCTCACGGATAGCAGCCAGTCTCCTCTCCTATAAAGGAAAAGCAAAAGGGAAGAGAAACAAAGAAGAATGGAATGGTAGCAATTCCTCCTTACTGTCCCTCCCAAAACACAATAAAAAAAATCAGTGGAAGTTTTTTTTTCCACTATTCATTTTCAATCATAATGCAGTCCATCACTATGTGCAAGCCAGGACAATTCTCACTCTTGCTGTCAAGCACTGGAACAGGCTGCCCAGGGAAGTGCTTGAGTCACCATCCCTGGAGATATTTTAAAGACATGTAGATGGTAGAACATAGCTTAGTGGTGGACTTAAAGTTCTTCTCCAGCCTAAACGATTCTATGATTCTCTTTCCATTTGAAAATAGTGCTGTGCTAAGCAGAATTTCTTGGGCCTATCAGTCCAGCTGGAAATGACACACTCCTCTTTTCAGAAGATTGTTCAGCATCTAAATTCTCAGACTGAAATCTACCATACCTGGTAACACATACCCAAAGTCTGCAGCTGCAGGAGTCAGATTTATGGCTTAAACACAAGTCCTTTGATGATCCAAAGATATGTCAGCCTTCTCCAAAATAGCCTTCTTCCTACTTTTTTTATATTGGGTTTGGAAACATTTGCTGCATTTCTGGTATAGAGACCAGTAAGGTCCACCCAAGATTATGGCTTCATGTTCTAGAAACTACGGTCTAGAAGCCTAGGCAACTAGTGAGTAGTTTTCCTCTCATTTACAGATGGACAATGAAGGCACAGAGGTAAAAAAACCCATGAGATCTGCTCAAGATCTCTTGATTCCCAAAGCAGAACCTCCTTCTCCAGTGCCATTAATTGTAAGCAGATGAAAATGAAACACAAACACCTACATCGAAATGCCAGGAGGAGCAAGGGCAACTGACAAGCAGAGGGAGAATGTGAAGAGAAAGTCTAAGAAGCAGCAGCACAAGAGCTTAACTCCGCTCTGACAACTGCTTACACCAAATGCACACTTGATTTCTCCCCATTTTATCCTTCCCCTCACGAGCCCAAACCAGGAGTGTTTTGTAGTATTAGTAGCTCTACCCAGCAAGACAGCAGTACAGTGGAGCACAGAGAGGGGTGACTTACCGCTGTGGAGAAATGGTGGATTACAGCAATCGAGATGCAGGCATCACAAGAACCACTGCAGATTGGCACCGACAGGGCATCACAGACAAAAGCCTGGAAATTTTTTTCTCCACAAATATCCACCAGGTTTTTGCTGCGATCACAGCCAACCTGTAAGAGAAAGTGTTTCATTGTGCTTTTCATAAGAGGATAATTACAAGACTGGGAAACGATTTTCACTTGATGCTTATAGTAATAGAGTCATCACAGTCTCCTACTGAGGAAACACATTTTAGTTTAAAATAAAAACAAAAGCAAGTGTGAGAAAATAGCTTTAAGTAAGAAGAATGTGGTTCCCAGGTATAGACAAAAAGGAAAAAAACCCTGATACTTACTTAAAATAAAGACGGCAGACTGGATATTTGGGAGCTCACTATAGCACCCTGATTTTGAAGCAGTTTAAGACAGAAAAGATTTCAACCTAACTTTTCGTCAAAACCAGCTCTTAAGGTATCCCGAAACCAACAAAACGAGAAGTGACCCAACCTCAGTACTTTCTTTTCCTTTCAACTGCCATTCGTAACCTGACAACATTTGAAGCAGCCAAATATTGAAATTGAAAAAGCTGAATTACAAAAAAAAAAAAAAAGCTGAATTACAAAAGCTACAAGTGTAAACTACAATCTGGTGCCTTTGGTGGCAACATCAATGTTGCACAGCTTCACTAATCACCCAGGTTTTGTCATTTCAGGGGAAGTAAGAAAGCGCTCAGGTACAGTCCCCTTTACCCTCCATATCGCAATCCACAAAAACTGAAGCACAACATCATTTCCCAAGGTTCTGTATGGTCCAAATAAAGTGATCCCTAGGAATCATGTAAGGACACCTCATAAAATGTTTCCATTTTCTCCCTTTCAATGTCGTCCAGTGTTCAGGACAAAGATGGTAAAAAAAGGCATCTAAAAGATTTTTTTTTTTATAAAAACAATAAATTCAAACTAATCAAGACCCTTCTGAAGGAATGAATTGAGCAAGGCATGCACCACCCTCATTTTCATGTCTGCTGTGCACATTGAATACTCAAACCAAAGCCCTACTACCAACCCATATATCAAACTCAGCTTATGTAAGAATATTACATTTATTTTTCTTTTTGATGATTAGCAACAAGTAGATAGCAGAGAACAAATTCAGAATTCTAATTACTGCTGACAGTATTTATTGCATTTGACACAGAAGTAATACTAAACCATCCTCGATGCAAAAAGAATAGCAAACAACTTGCTCTGCTTAATCAACCCAGCAGAGACAATAGTGCTGCTAAAATTAAAAATCTCTTTTGCAATGATTAATGAAAATATATTTATTTTCCATCATAACTTTTCATTTTATTGGTTCAAATCATTTTAGCTTTCAGTCTACCATTAGTTTTGAAGAAAACCAGGATTCTGTTCCAATTATATGTCCTGAAAGCTTCCAGGTGAAGTGCTTTCTAACCAGCTCCCTGACTTTTGGTCCAAAGTAAATGAAACAGTTGGGAAAATGCCAACTTGACAACCCAAGATAATCCTCCATAAAAGCAGCACTACAAATATGTACATATTTTCCTCTCAATTAACTCCAAACAGTCCTGAAAAGATCAATCCTTGCATTGCTTTCTTTCTCTTTATTCCTTGGCCTCATCGCCGCATTTACTGAACCACTGAGCGAATAGTGTCATTTATGAATAAAAAAAAATAAAAAGGAAACTCTCGTTGGCTTGGAAGTAAACATAAATCCCCATCATTTCACACTGGAAGCCAACTGAAGTGTGTTTAAATTACTCTCATCATGGAATGGATTTAGCTGACAACCTGCATGTTAAGAGATTCCATGCCTCATTAGCAGTGCCTTCAACTACTTTTGCAATTAAGACATTAGCATGCAGTAGTTAATAAAACTCAAAGGAACAAATTCACTGCTGGCAGAAGGAGGGAGAAGAATACTTGCAGCCTTCACTGACAACAAACTTTCCCAGAGAGACTTGCTCTGACCCTGCACATCTATAGTAAAAACAGAGCCAGGTAATGGGTCTCGTTCCCCCACCACCTCCAAAAATGACCTTGATATGATGTTGATTAAATCCAATGAACTGAGAACGACAACAAAGGTATGACTGCCAGAAAGTGAAGTCCTCATTTGCATCTAAATTATATCAAATAATTACGAAGCCAGGCTTACTTGTATTGTCATACTTAAAGTGAATCTATATCCATAGCAAAGAGACTGTTTCACAATGAAAATGGAGACCTTGAGATGGATCCCTTTAAATGCACAGCTGCTCTAAAATGGGTATATTAGGCTAAAACTTTACGTGGTTTTAAACGTAAATATAACAGTAGGAGCTACGCATAAATGCTGAACAATGGGAGTCAACACTGATATGCCTGGCGCTCAAGCTAAGGCACTTTCGCATCCTTACTAGAATTATCTCTGCATGGTGTTCTAAAAGAATTACAATCGCTACATTGCATGCTTACAAGAAACGAGCATTCATCAAAAAACAAAATACACTGGTTTCAGTCCCTTAGAAAACAACAGGCTAGCAAAAAGCAGCTAACCTCAGTGGTGCAACGCCAGCTTGCAGCTGGAAAATGAGACTATGTCTGATTTTCACAAGTACAGAAACTATTTACAGCAAGAGGCAGAGACCCCAAACTCAACTTTTCCTAACCCCCCAATTTCTCATACATATACTCAAATAGCATGACTGACTATTCAGCTGAGCCCACCCCCCAGCAAGTTGCTCTACACCTTTCAGTATTTCCTCAACGGCGGTGGCTTCTCGGGTTTCTCGGATTTTACTCCAAGCATTCCCACATCCCTGCCTTTTCACCGGGTACCTCCACCCCTCTCTTCACTGCTTTTTGTGGACAAACGGCTCATAGGAGCTCCAGAGTGGCCACCGACACCTATGTACTAGTGGTCGGAATCCACTTACATTTTTAACAGGGATTTTGGGCACTGATTTTCGTTATATCTGGATAAAGACTAACTGCACCCAACTCTTGTTTGTAGCCAGGAAATCTGTATTAGTATGGAGGCCTGCAGCTCCACCACCAGAACTCCAGCAAACTCAAAACCAGAAGAAACAAAAGCAGGTCATCATTCTGGCACACAGCATTCTCTCTTTAGGGCATGCTGGGTGACACAAACCTTTATCAAAAAAGAGCAAGATAAAAGAGGATAAGGGAAGGGAAAAACAAACATCACACCTGTGATCTGTCTGAGTTTGCAGCAGCTTTGTACTGGCTTCCTGGGAACGGGATGACACATGGGGCAGCTATCTCATCCCATTCCTTTTCTGTTCCCAGGTGCCTTTACCTTCATTGTTTCAGCCAGTAGCTAAACTAAGTTTTACAAAACCTGCTTAATGCAGAGGTTTGGAATAGATCATGAGAGGTCAAAAGATACTAAATAAACAACTTGCTTTATAATGGTACTGCAAATCTGCAAGAGATAAATCCTCTTGCCAATTTAAATAAAGATAGGAAAAGACAGGTCGATGCTGCTCACCAGTATGTATTTTCTTTCTACATGATGTCCTTACAACTACCCTCGGTAGTTGTACCTGGTAGAATTAGTTCATTTAAGTATCCAAACCTGATTGATTCAGCACATTAGAAACTGATGAAGAAAACAACATCTAATTCTGAAATCCAACCGCCAAATGGAATTACGTGGCTCCCCGGAGAAGCACCTCAGCTGTAACTGATAGCATGAGAGCCTCGAGAAACCAAATTACATTCCAGCAGACACAAACACACACGTAGAAAAAGAAGCACCAGTACAGCCACAGCAAGACAGACAAATCTCCTTGCTCCAGTTGGTCTGAGTCAAGCCTTTAGCATTCCCTTCACGTAGCGTTTTGGTTTTCCATTGCGTACAGCCAGGGTGTTTGTGGAAACAAAGTGCTAGGTCTAAAACGTGAAGTTCATTTCTCAAAGACAAAGCTTCAGAACCAAGCTGAGCAATTCTGCATTCATTCTGGTGTTGTGCTGCTGTTGTCCTGTTCCTTCTGAGCTCTCTGCCCAGGTCTCCCATCATGTTAATGACTCCCATTCATTGAGAGAAAAGGGCAGGAAAGGTTCCTCTGCCCTGCTAAGACAGAGTGAACTTGCTCCAATTATATCTTTACCAATTAGCTTTGTCCTTCCTGCTTTTACCCGCTACTACTACTGAGTCCTTTAGATAGGAACCTCTTCCAAATTAACACAGACCCCGTGCAATTAAAACCCACTCATCATTATGCAACCACACTGCAGCAAATATTCACCCTCCCTCTGCCTCACACTCCAGCAAAAATCAAACGTTGATATAGTGCCAGTGGATCCCAGTTTGGGACAGTAATGCAGAAAACAGAGATGCACAGCTTGCTGAAGGGTGTCTTACAAGGTCATGTGAAATAAAAGCTACATTACTGATCACCTTTGAGTGACATGCACTACAGAAAAAGCAATGTTTGCATTAAAGCAAACCATTTGGGCTCCTGCATTGCCATCATTTTTCTTTCTAGCATCAGTATTTTGGCAAGGAGAGTAATTTCTTCACGTATACAGAAAATATATCTACCCACTGGCACTTTCAGTTGTTTGTAACTGGATTTCCCACCAGTTTATCAGTTCAATTAAAAATGTAAACCACAAAATTGAAAGCCTTCAGTCATACACTATCCCTATGAGGATGCTGAATGCTCCTGTGTGGATTTATACATCACCACACCTACCTGACCACTGGAAACTGGGAGACAGAACTAAAGCTCATGAAAATTGATGAGATACATCGCAATGATGTCAACTGGCTTGGAATGAAACTCTTGAGAAGGGGGATGAGTAAGACTGAAACATAGAATTCTATAATAAAAGCCCTGCTTACGGAAGAATATTAAGCTTGAAAGCACTTAAATATAAACTGGTAAAATAATTCCCCAGAATGAAGCTGACCAGGGAGGCGATTGTGTAAAAACAACCCTAAAATGATTTCTCTCTTTTGTGTTCACTCAAACAATAAAACAAATGGGCAAGACAGAAAAAGTTATCTGAAACTTCATTGCATTCCATCTTTCTCCAGTCTTTGTTCTAACTACATCAGCCTTGGTTTCCATCTCTCACTCAAATGTTCTTAATCTGAACTTGTTTGTCATGAAATTGCTGCTCTTTCACTATGTCAGAATAATGCAGCCATTACAGCACTGTCATTTTCCTTGAGCGTCGCTGAACTCCTGTATTTCATTGTCACACAAGGATACTCGAGTAGAAAATGCTGTATGAAATCATCCAAAGAAGCTGAAGCAAACACATCAGCACAGGCCACAGTGGAGACACTTTCAAACAGTGCCTGAAGATTAAAATCATCACGAGTGTTATCTTAGCTTTGATCTACCGTTAGCGCTGCTACTTAAAAGTATCCTATCTAAAACCGAACAGTAACCTTCAGAGCAGCACATCACTTCAGCACTTGCCTTCAGAAAGGTTGGCAGTATTTCTGAGTCAAAACATTCCAAGCCACACAGCTATACTGACACTGTTCTACCCAACCCCTGTGTAACTCCTAATTTCACAGCACTGTTTTATTGCTTCTTTCCCAACAAGACCTCTGCTGACTGTATCTTGGGCTGCATCAGACGAAGCGTGGCCAGCAGGTCAAGAGAGGTGATCCTGCTCTTCTAATCTGCTCCTGTGAAATCTCATCTGGAGTAATACATCGAGCTCTGGGGGCCCCAGCATAAGACAGACAGGGACTTGAAGTAGATCCAGAGGAAGGTCACAAAAATGATCAGGGGACTGGAACACCTCCCATATGAGGAGAGGCTGAGAGAGTTCAGGTTGTTCAGCCTGGAGAAGAGAGGGCTGTGGGAAGACTTTACTGCAACCTTCAAGTACCTAAAGGGGTTCTGCAAGAAAGCTGGAGAGGGACGTTTTACAAGGGCATGTAGAGATAGGACAAGAGGTAATGACTTTAAACTGAAAGAGGGTTGATTTAAATTAGAAATTAGGAAGAAGCTCTTTACTGTGAGGGTGGTGAGACACTGAAACAGGTTGCCCAGGGAGGCTGTAGATGCCCCATCCCTGGAAGTGTTCAAGGCCAGGCTGGACGAGACTTTGAGCTGCCTAATCTAGTGGGAGGTGTCCCTGCACATGGCAGGCGGGCTGGAACTAGATGATTACTGCTAGGTCACTTCCAACACAACGGACTCTATGACCGAGGCTAAAAGCTGCAGTGCATCATGCGTAAAAACTTACCAAGAGCCACAGCAATTGCTGTGAAGGAAAAGCTAGAGCAATTGATTAAGTTCCTGCCTGGATTTTATGCCACCAAGCCAAGAGGAGTAAAGAAGAGAGGAAACTGATGCCCTGCATCTAGAGAGCACTCCCCTTATCCCAACAGTGCCTCTGACATATGAAGCATATTCTGTAACCCCTCACCCTCAACTCCATTTTTCTTACAGGAGTCAGCAGTGAAAGACTGAAATGTACTGAACATCAATAATTATTTTCAGACTACAGCAGTCAGGCATAAACATGCCTACTTATAAATCAGTCGATTTTGTTCTAGCTTATAAGAACAATAATGGAAATAACTCCATTACTAATACAGACAGGGCTGTAAATAACAACTTATGTTTTATAGCTGAATATAAATAGCAGGATAGAAACTCCTGAAACAGAAAAACAAGTTTGACTTTTATTATTAAAAATGAATGTTTTGCCATCCTCAAGCCTGATGGATTTCAAAGTGTTTCACAGTACAAGCACTTGAAAGAACTGGACAACTCTGGAACAGGGAAGGGCTGACACCATAATGCACACCTCTGCGAAAGATTTCTTTTGAGTAAAAACAACAGGAAGTTTGACCCTTGTAAAAAATGTCTTTGACACATTTGCAGTACAAACTATCTCTTGGTTCATATTTCTATGTGCTTCATGTCTCCCTGATAGGAAGGGAGAGGAGTAAAATTGGGCTAAGTATAGACTGTGAGACAGGGAAGATGATGAGAACACTATCAAGAATGATGTCAGAACTGTCTAAAAGTGAAGAAAAGGAAATGAGAGAAAGTCCAGAAATCCGTGCTGAAGTTGAGACTCCTCCATGAATTTCATGTTGGCATATTTACTGAGCCTACGCACAGAGGTGGGACAGCCAAACATGACATCATTCACTAACCAGCCACACCACCAGGCCAAAGGGAACCGAAGAGGATATATTAAAAGTAGTGCTGCCCATGGAGATTTCAAGGACATGTGCATTGCATTTCCCACCCACTAGTCAAGTGAAAAACCTGTTGGAAGCAAACTACCCAACCATTTTCCATTTTAATAAGCTTATTCAACAACAAGAGCAAAGGCTAAAGCATCCATTACAATTTTTCAACCCACTGCACCCATTACTATTTTTTTATTAATACATTTTGACTTGCAAAGCAGAAGTGACTTTGAAAAAAAGAAAAGGGTAATACACACAGTGAATGGATGTGGAAACCCAACACAACTGGTAATTGATCTTGGATCAGGAAACAGTTTTCTGTTTTTGGCACTCTTCCCACAACTGAAGCTCTAACATGGAATAAATACATTAGTACCAATGAAAACAAATGACAGTAGCTACTACTTACCATGTACAAATCCTCATTGATGCCTAGGTATTTCCCATTACCACAACCAACATCAGCCACTATCGACCCTTTTGGCAGGGACCTGAGAAACTCTACAATTCGAGGCCACGGGCGATGCCTGGTACTGCTGAAGTGTGTGGCAATCTCTTCATACACCCTGTGTACATATTCTTGTTCCAGCTTTGAGGCCTCCGTCTCATCGTGGGGAAATGAAGGTTGTACCTGTCTTTGCTGTCCTTTCTGGCTGTCACAGACAGATGGGTAAACTAGACATCGCAACAGATACACAAAACTAATTATTTTTAAAAGTAATTCCTTGTTGGTTAAACTTATTTAGCAAAATAAAATTAAAAGTGAAATAATAAAATGCAAAAAACTGGTTCATTCTTCTTTATCTTTTCAAAATTGAAATGTGGGTCAAACTGCAGAAGTGTTTGATGACCTTAAAACAATCAACCTGCTCATGTGTACTCAAGGTGGTTTACAGTAATCACTCATCTTGCTAACAAGGTTTACATTTTCAAAACAGAGACGGTGCCCCTCATACCAAAGACCATGACATCATTGCAATTCAGCCTCTGAAATTCTGTTCTGAGGGCACAAATGGACTTCAATTCCATGTAATCACTGAGCAATCCTATCTATTATTATCTGTACTGCCTTAAGGCACTTATATGGCTCTGTCGCTGCAGTTCTGACTGCTTCGCCTTCTCTAGTGTACTTATTTTCACAAAATTACAGTCCCCTTCAAATAAAAACCAACCCAAACTGACAGGAACTTGAAGAATAGTAGCTACTTCTATTCTGTTACATTATTCTGGCACTTGAAGTCCCAGTGAAATGCAAGATTCCAGATTACTTGCCTGGCTCTGGAGCAAGCCAAATGCCTTCTCACATAGAGAAATTCCAGCAATCACATGGATGTGATCAATTCAAACCATAGAGTACACCTAACCCTGAGCCATTCAAGAATGGCTACCAGGACTACCAAAACGATAAACCAGTTTGCTCAAAATAATGTTTATGTATTAGTGATAAGTAACAATTTTTACTTGAAGATCCTCAAGACACTTACTGCAATTGCAAGGGCTTCTCCTCACTTTCCTGAACGTAAATGATGTCCTTGTTTCCCTTCGATTTAGTGTTAAATCTCCAACATCAGCAGTGATTGTCCCAACTTTTTTCCCAAGCTCAGATGCTTGAATGACATCATATTTTCGGGGTGTAATCCTAAACCAAAGCAACATAAAATTAAAAGACTAATTCAATTTGCATCAGAGAAAAGAAAAAACCAAAACCATCCATCTTTATAAGAAGGCAATACATATACATTGTGACAAGTGTGATTCCAATATGCTATTTAACGTACTGTTGCTCCTCAGTTTTTAACTTATTCAATTTCAGAGAACAAAAAGGAGCTGACACAAACTAATGACATTAAAGTGTTACTTAACTGCAAATTTTACATTTTTCTTCCCTCCCTTCCTTTCCTTCCATAAAGTCTGATTTTCTATTTTTCTAGGACTTACATTTTTTTACCTTTTTTTTTTTTTAAAAAATTAAAAATGTATTTGTTAAGACTATTAAAATGGTGGCTATGGGTATAAAAGCATAAGATTGGCCGAGTTCCACTTTAGGAGATAGAAGTTTCTCGTTACAAATAAGCCTCTCCAATGGATTCTGCTTTCCAACAAAACTGCTTTTCCATTCACTGTCAACAGAAGATGCAGAGAATGTAGCACTTGGAAGATTTGCCAAAATGCCTAAAGGGAGAAACACTGTTGTAGATTTTTCTTGACCAAAATCTATCCATCAATCAAGCAAATTAGCACCATAGCTTCTTAAGATACTTCTGGATCTGGCACAGATCTAAATGGAACACAAAAACATTTTTGCAAGGACAAAATTCATAAAACTAAAGTGGTTTGGGAACTTTCTTGAGGTGACAAAAGTTGCAATTAATTTTATGAAGAAGTTTACATTACAAAAAGTACCAAACCCAAGAATTTTTAATAGCCCTACAAATGGATCTTTCTCAAAGTCAAGAAGAGGAAAATGAGAAAGTAAAATGTGAAACATAACATGAGAAAAGAGAAACAGCTGCACCCACGTGTAATTTCCCATCACTCGCACATGGGAAAAAGTAGATACTCTTGGAACAAAATGGAAACTCTTCAGGGAAATACCTCAGTGCTCCGAAGCTGTTACCATCACACTGAAATGCTTCCTGAACCTAGTCGTCAAGGAGAGTAATGCAGAAATTTCCTCAAGAAGAAGAAGAAAAAAAATCTCTAAGGAATTGGCCTCTTCATGAAGCCTTTTCAGAGCTGCTGCTGACTCCCAGCAGGATAAAACTGACTTCCATATTGGTTACCTGAGTTTAACCCTCACAGGTTTAGCCAAAATGGGGGGGGGGGGAAGCATCTTAGATCTTTTATTAAAGCAGAGCATTGAGCCTTGTCTCAAATTTGTACTGCAACTTTTGTGCAGGTCTTATGAAAACGCTGAGCAGTGCCTGTACTTAACCAAGGAGAATGATCCAAACACTGAGAAGGCAGCCTGCAGCCCGATCAGCATTCCCATGCTTTTTTCTATCCCATCTTTCCTACCACAGGGAAGCTGATCTCTAACTCAGCCCCAGGGAAAAAGAGTGCAGGTCCTTTCTGTCTGGAAATTAGGAAGCAGTACATTGATGCTCCATCTACCTGTTGCATAAAAGGAGACATGGAGAGGCCCCAAGAACAGAAATCTCCCAAAGGCAGCCATGGAAAGGATGGGATCTAATAAAGAACTGTCTTGTTCACGGCAGAGAAAGAAGTGATGATGAAATAATCAGCTGAGGATGCCCAAGACTCCCTGGACACAGGAGAACTTCAAATCCAAAATTTGCAAATTTTCTATCTGATTTTCTTTTGTACCTGCAGCAATAAGCTAAGCATAGCAACTAGTATTTTCTGAAATAATTCTTCTTTTCCAAGGTTCTAAAACAAGGGCTAAAACCAGGATTCCCAATGTAAAAATAAAAGGCTGCACATATCCTTCCTTGGCCTAGAGTTGTTTCACTATTGCACTGTCAGGAATGGTGTTTTGCCAGGTCACCCAACCAAACGTGAACCTCATCAGAAAAAACATCTCAAATGAACCTCATCAGAAAAAGCTGTAATTTTACTTTCACCAATGAGACAAAAAGAGCACATATCTTTGGTTCTCCTTGACAACACTGTATAGCTTATTTCTTAACCGTGTTTCTCATTCAGAGATAACAAAACAAAAATCCTTTTCCTGTGCACTCTTAACAGGGTCAAAATAAAATCTCTAATTTCCTTGGCATGCAAACATACACACTGAAAACATTTCCACAATAATTCCCAAACTGAACCTTTTTCTCTCTAATTTGACCTCTAAGAAGTAGATAAAAGGCATCATAAATCTTAAATACATCCTGATGTTATGTATGCAAGTGAGTTAACTACATTTGCTTGCTGGATGATTAATTTTCTTGATTACAATAGTATGCTCCATCAGCATGCTGGAACGTTTACTCCAGTTGAGGATGTTGATCCATTACTGCTTTTAAAAGTATAGAGAAAAACTATTTTTAGGAAAGGTGGACAAGCACTGGTACAGAAATAACTTATACACGAGTATAAAGATCTGGGATTTTCATTTAAAATATGTAGTTTATGTCATTGGTTCTCAAAAGACAACCATCACTCGAAGGTACAAGTGAATTAAGTAATAATCTCATTGCAGTTTGCAACGGGCAGGTACACTACCCGAAGTCGAATGCCTGCTGGCAAGTACTGCAAGTGCCCTGTCTGCATCCTTCCCCATCCTGGGAGTTTGACTGCCTAAGACCAGCCTGTGAAGAGCAGAGCTGGTGGCCTTGGAGAAAGCTGTTGTAAGGACATCCAGAAGCCTCAGCAAGGGTCACTCCTCCTTCCCCTAGAAACTAATCTAAACAGAGGCTGTCCCATTGGGCCTTGCCGCAGCTCCAGCTGTGCCTGTGCATGGCCACTGCCACACTGATCTGGGCCTTGATCCTTGGGCTAATGCTTCAACCTGGCCTCAACCCGGCCCCGTGTTGCTGCCTGATGCTCAGGGTTGAGAACTGGCCCCAGGCTCCCCTGGTCAGCAACATCACTGACATGGAAACTGTGCTACGTTCTCAGAGTTGTAGATAACCTTTCCAAAACATGACTGATGGTATTTGACAGGAAAGAATGAGAACCTTGTAATGCTGGTATTTCTGATCAGTCTTGTACACCAAAAACCGAAGGACTTCACTGCCCTGGGCTTCTAGAATGATACATATCAGAAATACCAGCTGCTTTTTACAACCATTTAATTTAATGAGAGAATTTACAGGTGGTAGGTGGTATAAGTGCTCTATAAAAACGAACAATGTAAACGTCATTGGGGAGTTCATATTCACCCTTCCTCATAATACAAATTAACTAGTAAAATCAGGAGGCAGAAAATCTTCTGCCAGTAAAAGGATTTGATGTTTAATTTACACAGAATGTAATTAGCATTTCCAAGTGACTGCTGTAACCAGAAAGAGCTTGGGTCAAACAAAGGAAGAAATAGTTACCATGGGCATTCCTGTCCAACATGAGGGTTTCCGTATTATCCTAAAGTGCACTGCTGTCACACTTGGAGCTAGCCAATGTTTTAGCCTTTTTGCCGATTTCAGCGCTCCTATTGTGTCTCCCACTGGTGCAGGATTTAAAAAGCATGTACTGAAACTCTACAATAAGCAAAGCCTCAAAACATATTTCAAGAACTCTCTCCTCCAGGATCCCAAACCTGCTTAGTACAATGCAGCCTTATCAGTAGTTAAAGTATCCCTAAAGCAGCTGGGAAGAGCTCAGGAAGACTCCCCTTTGCCACCTGCATGCCCTCTGTGCAGGGGAACTCACTCTCAAAGCAGCCCTTCTCTAAAGCCTTTGGCCTATGTGATCCAATGGGAAAAGCTGTGGGCTGAAAAGAGAGAAAGGATGCGGTGAAGATAATAACACTGCAATCAATTCTTTGCCAGCTTAGAGTCACTGAGGACTTTCACACCGCAGATGTTAAGCGAGAGCGATTTCCGAGTGAAACTTCACTTGCGACAGCAGCAGGAAACTGCAGCTCAGGGACTGGCAATTAGCTTCCTAAAATCCCTTTTTTTTTTTTTTTTTTCAATTTAACCTGAGCAGCAGCTGAGCAGAAAAGTGCAGAATTTGTACATTAATTATAAAACTTGACTTGATTTCAATCAGAGCTATTTTAAATACAAAATGTCATTAACAAAGCAAACTAACAACATATATTATTCTTCTATTATCAGTAATGCAGGGACTCTTACACTTACCCGTGTGTCCACAGGTATCTGGATTCTCCAGTCATCACCAGCAAACTGCATCGGGGCAGCATAGTTGCCACTGTACGGCCATCAGGGTGTTTGAAATCCATCACAATCTAAAAAGAAACAAAACCAAACACCATGAATGAGCACGACTTAGACAGCTTCATACACATGCCAGGCATTCTCAAGTCCTAGCTCCGCTTGTCTCTTCAATGCGTTCATCAGAATACTGACGCAAAACAGCTACCTACTTCCTAGCGATGCAAAAACCTCTAGGTCTGTGTCCTGAAGATCTCTCCCTTTCAGCACTGTGTTAAAAAATTTGACACAGTCACAAACATATTGTGTATATATAGATAAGTAAAACACTAAAAATATTCTTATTTTCTTTTCACGGTAATAGCTTTCTTTGTGAGAATATGGTAGCACCGCTTGCTCTCTGTACATACCTGTGAGGTAGGAAAGGATTACTACCCCTCAACTAAAAGGCAACTACATAAGAGGAAGAGAGGGCTCTGCTGTAACTCAGATGAAAGTTAGGTACCGGGGCTAGGGCAGTCAGTTACTGTTTTTTTGTGAAGTGTATGAAGAGAGAGTCAAGGATCTTCACAGAGTGATTCATCCTAATCTAAAATGTAGAGCTAAGTGATGTGGAATGACCCTAAGCCCTCTGGAAATGCCTATCCACTCACAGCAGATTGAGCTGAAACAATTAGAGTAGATACTTAACATTTAGATAACCAGTATTAGGTGAGAGAAATAACTTCCAACCTGCCCACATTCTTGGAGGTTTGCAGAACAACAAGCATGTGCAGTCTCCCAAGTTCCTGACTAACAAGCCAACTACCAGACCATCCTTTTATTATTTGCCACTTGGCTTCTAGCCATGGCAATATATTGAGGTAATGCTTTCAGCTTTATTCCAATTTCACAGCCCAGATGGCAGTGCTACATTTTGCTTCTGCTTGGGCTAGGAATGTTATCCTTTTACATTTCCCAAATGAGAGAAACTCTTGCTGTGGAAAATAAGGAGCGGGTCATTTAAGCAAGCCAAATGAGTTACAGAAGCCTTACCAAAAAAAGAAAAGTGGTCAAAAACTATTCAAGTCAGCAGCTCTAACTACATTGGAGAATTAGCACCATGAAAGTGCTCCCACCTGATTTGTAACCTACTAAGCATGCAATTTAAAAGCAGACTTACTACAGTATGCCAGATTGAAACAAATTAAACAGTTCTGTTTCTGCATACAGATGCATTTAACAAAGAGAAAACAGTGGAGCAATGATCAGTCATTCAGCACAAAAAAAACAGCAAGACAGAGACTGAATAAGTGAGACTTAAACGCTACAAATTACCACTTACAACATTTACTATTTAATGTTGTGCACACTGGAGCAAACTATCACGGCATTTACATTTTTAGGAAAAAAATTTACGTTGTAGTACCACCCACATAGAGTGACACAGCTCTTCCTGTTGAGCGATCTAAATTTAAAGCAAGAAACAACAAGGGTAACTAACAGTGGGGCTGAAAGGGAGAGAGAGATATGGGGGAAACAGGAATAATCCTACCTATAAGCTCTGATTAATGATTATGAAACACCTCAATAGCTATACAAATAGATGACTGGCAGCCACATGCTAATATACTTCCCTTGCACTCAGGAATTTCTTCTAGGTCTCCTCAAAGAAGCATGGGGTGAAGGAGGAGAAAACAGCACGGCTTCCGAGATCTGGTGGGGAGGCAAACCCACAAAGCACAACTGGGTGCAAGCATCTGTGAAAAGATGTAGCTAAATGGCAAGCCAAAGAAACCAGAGGATAACTAAGGAGCAGTTCAGTAAGAAAAGGAAAAGCACGAAGAGAAAAGTGGAGAATTAAGTGGTTGGATGAAACGGGTGAGATGTTATCTCAGTCTGTGTTTTGCCTCTCTGGCTCACAGCTGTTGGGGGACAGGTTTCAGGCAATACGACAGAGACTGGGTTCTTCAGAATGTACTGAATGTGAGATTCTGTCCATATTCCTTCCTGGAAGCTCAGTTACCACTGTCTCTCTTTCTGGGTCAGAAGTAGCAATAAAGCTCTGTTCTTGCAGATGGTTTTCATGAACTGCACCTCCTCCAAAAGTCAATAAGGAGACCTCTTTGCGGTCCGTTATACTTCCAGTTCCCAACTCCCTCCAGGGTCTGGAAGAGGATTTTGTTCCCTTTCACTTCTGTGTGCCAGGCTGAGGACTCTTATATGAAGCAGCAGGAAACAGTTTCTCCAGCTCCCAGCCTTCTCTGTTGCTTTACCTCATGCATCTCCAATTCCTTGTAACCCACCAACTGCATGGCCCCAGTCTCTCTTCACAGAACATGCTCTTCAAACCTGGTCATGTTAACAGCTGTGCATCCAAAAGAGGAGAGGTTCATAGTGCTCTGTAACAGATAGCACGTTGGGAGTGAGAAGCCATCCATCTAGCAGGTGGATTTTCAGGCAGAAGTGGCAGGAAAATAGACAGTATAAAAGGAGAGCATGTCCTCCTGACTGAATTTCAGCTATGCCAAGCCAACAAGAAATACATGAAACAAATTTCTCATGGTGTAGAATTTGAGGCAAGTCTAGTCCTCACCATCACTGGATCACAGTTCTGTCCCTGCTCCTTGTCTGTGGAGGAAAACCTATCCTCACTATCACCTCACACCATGTGGCTGCAATCTTTCTAGATGAATTTCATCCTTATGACAAGCCATGATGATTTGAGGAGGAAAATATAAATAAAGGATTAATTTACTTGTAAATGGCCAACGACATTAAGTATTTAGAAGTAATGGGAAGAATCAAAAATCCAAATCCCAAACTGACTTTTGCTTATGAAGCAGGTCCTCAGCTAGAATATATTACAGTTTTGCAGGTTTTCTATTAACAATGAATTTGGCATTGCAATTCATACAGAGAATTAAATTTAAGAAACCCACTGTGGACATCTGGAGAAAATTAATGCAATTCCTATGCTTTATCTAGAATAACTGCATCTGAATGCTTAAAAAGCCAAGCAAGAGTACTTCTTCTATCTTTTGTTTACAGTAAAGAACATTTAGCCCAGAAGAGTTTCTGAAGAACTCTGTTCTTATCTCCGAAAGCCTGTTTCTGACTGAAGTAGATAACATTCCCGCACTCCTATATGTGTCTTTATCCTGGCAGAACATTCTAAATTGTCACTGTCACACACACGCAAAAGATTAAAGCATTTGGTCCTCTTTTTAATTTACTAAGGACTTACAATCAATAAAGCAACTCTGCCACTGCTGAATCAATCTGCTTCATGACAGCTTTGCTCCACAGGAGCTATTTTCAGTTACTATTTTCGTTTTTAGCTATTTTCTTCTTTTCTCTTAGATGGCAGAGTCAATAAAGATCAAATTTCCAGCTAGCCCATAGTGCATCATCCAGGGATTACATTAAAAACATAAAAAGAGTGGATGCTTTGATCTTACACAACTTCTACCTCCTTTCTTT
The DNA here is from genome assembly GCA_013396935.1 of Baryphthengus martii. Classification (NCBI taxonomy): domain Eukaryota; kingdom Metazoa; phylum Chordata; class Aves; order Coraciiformes; family Momotidae; genus Baryphthengus; species Baryphthengus martii. The sequence goes on along the minus strand of VWZK01018794.1, from coordinate 94,987 downwards.
GTACTACGGAAAAAGTGTGTCTCTAAATATACCAAAAAACTTAAGAAACAAACAGCTAATACCTACTTGTGGTTCTAAATAACTTGTCATGATGCCAGGTTATTTAAGAGAGAATGTTCATGACGAGGGAGCACATGAAGCAGTAAACAGCCTTCAGGGATGGCTAAACATCAAAGCAAAGGGACACCCACATCGTGAACGTTGTTTCTGTGGCATCAGATACAGCAAAACGCAAAACCCAGAAAAAAAAAAACAACAGTATAAAAGGGAAGAAAGCAGTTCTTTTCTTGACTCCTCCGGGAATGAGAAGTCTGCACCGCCTTTCAGTGCAGCGGTACAGCACTTCATGAAAGGGCAGAAGGATGGAGGCGAATGACCGGTCTATCAAATAAGTAATGATCCAAAGGCAAACCAGAAATGATGCAAAGGGGCTATAAAGGACAATGTCAATAAGGATTTTACTGCTCGAGCGTGGAACAACACTGTTTTGCTAAGCTTTGTCTCGGATGCAATTTGTATTTGATGTTAGCAGACGATCTTAGACGAAACACAGCTAGAAAACAGTACAGTGTGGAACACTTCTCAGGTCTCTGACACTATTTACTGAATTTTCAGAGAGCAAAGACACATTATCAGCCTACACGGCAGTTTGCCACATGTAAAACAGAAGAAAAAGAACATCTACTTCAAAGGCAGCTGAGAGGTTTAAAGCCCACATGTAGAGCTTGAACAACACAGTGGGGCTCTGTGCAAAGACAAGAGCCTGCTGGCTTACACAGGGCTGAGGCAATCAATCAGTAATACACAGTGCCTTTCACGGTGAAATTCCAAAATTTGGAATTCAGAAAAATGCTGAATTTTCAGGGGAAAGAGAATGGTATCAACTTCTCTGAATAATCCATGACACAGGAAATTTATTTAACCTATGCTGATATTTACACCCTGTATCACGGTCTCCAGTCATACTTCAGAAAATGAGTGCAACATTGACAATCACGATGACCAAATATTTCAGTATTGCCTACTTCAGAAATCTCTTAACACATGCACAGGCCCCCCCTATCAGATTTATGCCAAAGCAGACCATCCCTTGATAAACCTGCTTACCTACCTAGGCACTATGGCAGTGACAGCCAGATGTTTAATAGACTTACTAGGCTTTCTTTCTCCAAAAACTGTACTCAGTTTTCCATCCATGCAACGCATTAGAATCTTCCTGAATTTTCTGTGTCATTTTAGTATCTATATATTTCTCCTCCTTTAACTGAAGTCTAGCACGTGAATGTTTAAAAGATATTTCAATATATGGCCAGGATTTCATTCTTTTCTCTCTGAGGTCTCACCTTGTTATGATTTCCTTAATAACCCCAAGGAGGAGAGCGTATCCCCAGTATCTCTCCTAGCTGTCACTCCAAGAAACAAATTCTCTTGTTGTTTGTACTCTGTTTACAAGATTCAGGCAGTGCACAAGAAGAGAAAAACTATTGCAGTTTCCAAGCTAACTCCCACTGGATGGAGGAGCTTCCAAGTCTCTGCAGGCTTTGTCACAGTCAGCTGGAATATACCCCACTCACTTGTTGTACTCAAGGAGGCATCTCTTGAGCTTCACCAACTCCAAGTTATTAGACATTATCAGTCACCCCACTAGATAGATGCCAGCTCCTTGTGGTGTCCAGCAGGGCGGCTGCTCTGCCCAGCCTTGGTAGAGGTTGGGATGCTGGTGGTAGTTCTGGCAGCATCATACCAACTTTCGACTGCTGCTGTTTCCATTCCAAGGGCCCTCTCTGTTTCTACAAATTTTTATGCTTCACTCATATGTGTTTTCAAGATGCCCAGACAGGTTGTGGAGTCTCCTCCTCTAGAGATATTCAAAACCCTCCTGGACGTGTTCCTGTGTGAGCTACTCTAGATTCCTGCTCTGGCAGGGGGGTTGGACTAGATGATCTTTCAAGATTCCTTCCAATCCCTAACATTTTGTGATCTTGTGACTCTTCTTTGTTCCAGAAGCCATTTTGTAAATTCAGGATAACTGTTTAATCTTGCCAACTGAACAATCAGACCAAAAGAACATAACAAACCTAATCCATTAAAGACTACCCATCAAATATGCCACTTGCTACTAAAAGTATCGAGTTTCTTCTGTATGTTAAGACATCACTTTGTGGCCTTTGCACCTTTTCAGATCATTACCTGTGTTAAAATTCAATGTTGAATATTAGACTGCTACATAAAAAACTGCTACAGTAAAAGACAATAGTTGCATTGCCACTGCTTCTTCTCTCTGCCACTACAGGTATATCTCCTTTCCAGAAAGTACCATCCAAGCCCAGCATATGACCTTGATGCCCTTCTGTGAATCTAGAGACAAAGACTCAGCCAAGTTCTCAACAACATCCAATTTATTCAATTTTACCAACACTCCATTTCATCTTTTAATAAATTGCCTCTCTAGCTCTCAGCTTAAGTACTTTTAGGACACAGAAAGCAAGAGGCTAATGCTGTTAGTCTTCACTTAATTTCTTTTATTGACTTAGCCTCCTCTGCAGTATTTTCCATTCTTCAGTTCTATATCTTCCCTCACATCCGTGGGTGCTACTACACTGACATACAGGGAATTGAATCCACCTACACCAGGGCAGAGCGTGCCCCAAATGTATGAAATCACTCATTTTCCTCTGCAAGTGAAAGGAAATTTCCAAGATTCTGAATTATTTGCTCTCTTATGGAGTACAGTCCCATGGAAGAGCACAAGAGGACACTTATGCATCCTGATCCTAATGGCCTCCAGAGGGCCCAACCTTTTCAAGATATAACACCCAGACTTCACAAGAAAGCAGTTCTGTGTCCTGAAATACATCTCCTAGGACTTGAGCTTAATCTATTACTCTATGTCCTGAAAGCAAATAATCTTTATTTACATGTTTAACGGTGTACTAAATGTCTACCCAGAAACCACTGAACAAGTCCTTACAACACAGACACAGTACAACTTCAGATGCAAGTATGACATTTACAGGATTCTGTACATCTCTGTATGTGGTACTCGGGCGTATCTGTAATTCTTTCGCACATTAAAAACCTGCAAGTTCTCAAGAGACTTTCAATATCTAAGTAGAAAAGGTAACCACAGTTCAAAAAGAGCATATCACTTTTTAAAACCACTGGTCATTTACAAATATCTGCGGGAGTACACACTATCATCAGCAATTTCTATGTTACCAAGATTGCAAACACATGTAGTAGGACTCTCAATCATAATTTTATTTCCATGCCACCCTACCTGTCCATTTATTATCCTGTCATCAACCACCAGAACCTTTAATTGCATGTTTTTTTACAACAGAAGCAGTGCAAGGGACCGTGAAAAGGGCCTTCATGTAACACAAACAGTAAGTGGCATAGGACAAACCAGTTCCTGGCTGAGTAATACTGCCACACATGGAATGAAACACCTACGATAATGAGAGAGTCATTTACAAGAAAGGGGACCTGAAATACTCACATTCAGGGTGTACACTGATACCACGTAGTACTGTGGCACCAACCCCCTGGCTGTTGTGTAGTAGCCCAAGTTCTTACAGGTTCAGGGTATTTCAAGGCACAGGTAAAACCTGCCACAAGTTCATTATTCTGTACAGTGGAAAACCATCTTCCCTCACTCTCTGCAAACACTGAGGTCGTTCATGAGACCTTACTCTCCTTTGCAGGCCTCAGCTTTCTGCTTGTAATGCTGTAGTACAGGAATCCAAGCTAACTTCGATTAGTCAGAGGGTGAGAATAGTCAATTCAGTTCAAGATTAAGCCATCTACATTTGGGCATATATTTGTAAAAATCCTATTAGGGAACTGAAACCTATGAAACCGGACTCTAGATGTCTCAATTAGCATGAGCTGAACCACCCCCTAGGCTGGACTGACTTAATCCCCACTGATTACAGAGGAGCTGAGACAAGCAGAGCACGTGTACGTACCTAATTGTAAACAATAAAATTTCAGTGTCTTAATCCTGGACTGAATAGCATTGACAACAAGTTATTAAATAAGGCACCCAAGTACGGATTCAGCAGATGCCTCAACTCGGTTTAAATCAGCCCTGCCTTAATTAAAACCTCTTCCTGCACAATTATCACTATAATCTTTCCCCCTACATATCTAGAAAGTAGTATGGAAGTAGTCTAGTGCTGGGTATCTATACTCCAAAACGATGAGGTTACTCAGCCTGAGTTTGAAACGAAGGTCAACTAGTCTGACAACACCATCTAACAACTGTAGCAGAACCATTACAACAGAATTGCCAGAATATGAAATGCACAGACTGTGGCTTCCCAAACTAATTCCTGCATCATACCTCACGAGAGCTGGCAAAACAGAGTTTTTTAATCTATTGCTATAGAAACCACCACACAGCCTGTTTCTTAATCCTCTACATCTTCACTGTAAAAGGGGAATCTACTGAGGAACAAAGATCTGGGCATGAATTTACAGAAATAGCTTGAATACAGAAAGAAAAGTTATTCCTTAGCAGATAAAACCATGTAACCCCCAACAAACGAAAAACCAACCCCCAACAAACGAAAAACCAACCCCCAACAAACGAAAAACCAACCCCCAACAAACGAAAAACCACCAGGAAAAAAAAACAAACCACCAAGAAACAAATGAAAGCCATCTTCTTGGTTAATGATGTCTCCTAAGGCCATAAGTTTAATTCAAAACACAGCACGACACAGAAGGACTTCTTTAAAATTATTTGAAGAAAACCTCTTCATCAATTCACACAATTGCTGTGCTTCACCCCGCAGAAGTAACACACATCTGAAGTATTATTTTAAAGCAAGTAAAACAATCACAAAAGGAAAAACACATTTTGAAGTTTGGCTAGGCAGTAGTCCAACACTGTGGATTCTCATCACGGGCAACATCATCTCTTTCTTCTCTCATTCCCTCCATTTGCTTCATTAGCTCAATGAGTGTCTTCGCATACTGCAGCCAAAAGTTATACAAAAGCACTCTACCAGGGCCTGGGCACCTGGCCCTGAATTTACAATAGCTTGCATGGACATGCACTGCAGAGGGATGTGTGTAGCAATGGAGGAAGAGAAGGAGCAGGAACAAGAACACCTTACAAGGAACTGTAAAGTGTCCAGTTCTCACTGATTTCAGCCGCACCATCGACCTTGGTTCCTTCCAACCATTCTTCTGTTGCCCCAGAAAAAGACCAGAGCTTCACCTGCACTGCACCAAGAGGCTGCCTGCCTTCTTGCTTCTCCACTAAGAACACATCTCTCCCTCCTGCCTTGAATCAGAATCTTTGTGCCGAGCGTATCAGCATCGCAGGTTTGACAGCTCTGGCTCCAACACACTTTTAACCGCTCTAAATTGCCAGTTTCTCAATGAAAATTTCTAGTCAACTCTATTAAATAATCAAAAGCTCTGTGGAGAAACTCCTCCTGAAAACCCTAACACAGTTGGAAAGAAAACCAGAACATTGCAGTACGCAAAACGCTCAGATTTGTAAAGATAGTATAAATGCAGACAGGCTTCAAACCCCATTTGCTACACTTACTAGTATTATAAAAGTCCAGTTGAAAGCCAAAAGGGAAAACACACCACAGCAGGAGCTTAAGTCAAGCTTGATTCTTTGCTTATAGACTACTTGTGACTTATTTTTGACTATTTGTCATTTCTACGTGATATTTGCCACAGTCTAAAAATAGGCTCCTATGACAATAGAGATGACATCACTGGTTAAGGAAATTAGATTTCTTTATTGAATTCCACAACTGAAGTACAGCTGAAATGCAAGAGCTAATGATAACGACTGTTTAATGCCCCAGAGTTCAGCCTGTGTGCTCTTAATTTGTGGCAGACACCAGGATTTCATTTCATGCATCGACTACTGATCTTCTAAAAATAACATGAGGAATAGAAATAACTTCCACTGATAAACCTCTCGCAGAAATTAAAAATTCTTTTAAAAAATAAATTAGTAACTACTAAAACAACACAGAGATTTCTTTAAAAGAAATTGAACTGGATTTCAAGAATGACAATCCAAACCACGACTCAAAAATAATATCAGCTGTAAAAATACTAATTGAAATGGAAATGTAAGTGCTGCTGTATTACAATAATCACATTTTTCACAGGAATAAACAGCAGCTTCATATTTAAACAGTTAATTCATCTCACTACCACCTAGAAATAGTTCATGTATCAGTGAAGGCTACATCAGGGAATGAAGTGGAAAAAGAAGCTTTAGTTTAAAAAGAGCAGTATAGGCATCATAATCTCATATTCTTTTTCAAGATTTTTATCTATCTACATACTTCCCACCACACAAAAACCAATTAGAAATGTCTAGCAATAGCAAGACATGTTTTAGAAAGTCCGTTTGGTTCCACTGAAAAATTCAGTATCTGTATTTGTGTGTCACAGTAAAGCCATAACAGCCAGACGTCTGAGAACTGGAAATGAAATGACGCTGCCTCAGCATACAAAATAAGCACGCTACAGAAACAGCAAATAGCCTGGAGGTAATAGGTCCTGTTCAAACAGAATCAAGCTGGTAAAGGAATTATGCAGAAGTTTTCCTTTGTTATTCAGCAGCTATGACCATAGCCAGAAAACCGTAAGTCTCACTGCAGACTTCAAACATTTTAGAAAGTGTTTCATTCACAGCGGGATTTTGGTGATTATTTTTCATAGCATCTCTATGCATTTTTCCATGTGATATTGAATACATTTCATTTTATTTTCAAATTCCTCCTAATTGCATTTTCTTTTGTCTCTTTCCACATTCACCTCAGATCCACTGCTGATCTAACTGCCCAGAGGAGTCCAGGAGGCAATGAAAACACTGTTCCCCTGTCTCTTTCTCAACACCAACAACTCAAAGAAAACACAGGATGCTAAAAAGAGCAACCAACTGACGGGTAAGAAGAAACCAAAGTGGTACAAACCAGGAGGAGCTGCAGCATTTCCTTCCCTCTCAGCAACCCAAATAATGGACCACGTGCAAGAAACACAAACTTGCTACACAGAACAGAGTACGGCAACATCCCACTCTAGCAGGCCCAGGAGAAGTATCACAGCAAGTCACAGAATATTCTGCAGATCAGAGATCCCACATTACAGACTGCCCTTCCTTCCTCAGCGCTGAAGTAGGATTCCAGCCAGTTTAGGACTTATTATGCCTTGCTGAATGGGAAACGGCTTTATGGAAAGGCATGGTAGATGATAACTTTCTTCTGCAAGGAGGAAGGAAGGCTGGTATGAATCCAACAAAAGAAAGACCAGAGACAAAGCTCTGCAGAGCTATCTCCACAGTACTGGCCCACCATTAGTAAATGCCAGACCTTGGAGACTACAGGGACAACTCATACTATAATGTCTCATCAATACAAAAGGGGAGAAAATAAGAATATTTTTCATACAAAACTTAAAAAATAAAGGCTTTTTGATTTTGTTCCTCTCAAGCAGCTGAGGAGGTAGCAGAGAAGGTAAGATCTTCATGCTGCTGTCTTCTTTCTCAACAAATTACTGCCAGCCACACAGCTTCTAGAAAAATAATGTGAGTATCATTGTTTGGGGGGCAATTCTGTCTGAATGCTCTTCTTTTAGCACCTCAGTGTAAATCGAGATTGGTTAGCAGATTCCTACAGCACTTGAGAAGCATGATGGTCTGCATTAGCTGCACACAGCGGGTGCTCTGCTGTTCTCACCTTTAGCTAAAATGGGAGGTAGCCTATAAACAAGCAAGGCTGTGGAAGGAAGCAATTAGGTATTGCTGGACAGGTTCCCTCTCAACCATTTAAGTGAAAGGTGGTCTTTCAGGATCCATATAAAGGTTAGAATAACTTATCAGGTGGAAACATCATCAGGACATGTTGATATCTGTGAACAGAATCCTGTATGCAAACAGGGAAGAGACACTCAGCACAGAAATAAAAACTCAGAACACTATGTTTACTGAATATGCACCTTTCTCAAAAAAAGACAGTAAGACTATTATAAATATTACCATGAAGGGCTGTAGGCTTTGTTTCTTATCTCAGAGGGCACAATTCAATGTTCAGTTACATCAAAAGAAAGTTCTTCCTCGATTTTGATGGGTCTTGTATCTGATTCAAGCTCAATGACAGTACATAATGGCATGACATGGACAGAAACAAAACACACAGGACACATTTATACAGAGTAAATGCAAACAGGAAAGACAGATTGACAAAGCCTGATGCATTTAACTTGTGGTACTCAGGGCATCTTTCACACGAAGTTCTTCAGTAGTTTTCAAAAATGAAATTTCACTTTAAATGGAACAAAACAATGCAATCTGGTATACAATTACAAATATAGTCCCTTTGGGTTTCCAGCTAAATGATATATAAATTACTGCAAATCACTACTTTTCAAGAACTGATAAAATCCAAGACTGTAAGAAGGATATAGCTCAAGAAATGTGTCTTACAGATCTGAACAGCACACCATCCAACTTCAGCAATCCCACCAGACTCACCTGAACAAACTTCTGAACTCAGTATTAGACTGTAGTGATCAAAATGAATGTCTTTCATTCCGGATAAGAGGCACTTCGATTCTGCCAATCCAATCTCTTTTAAAATATTGATCGCTATTACTACTGTTTTACCTGCTATAATCATGCTGCTTGCATGGACAGAGGAAAAACTGGTACATCCACTACCAGAGTAATTTCTTAAATAAGTAAGGTGCTTTCTGCTTTCTCTTAAAAAAACCCCAAACAACAACAAACAAAACCAACCAACCAAAAAAACCACACAAAACAAAAACACCACAAAAAAACCCCACAACACACAAACCAAAAACCAACAATGTAAATGTAAACAGTAAATCAAACTGTATCAGCAGGTAACCGAGATAAGTAAAATAAGAGCAGGACCACAAAGTTAACAGGGTATCATCTGGTGCCTGCCTACCTTGTTAGAGCTCATACAAGGTATGAGACAGGTGCTAACTGTCAAAGGCTGGGTACAACAGAGACTTTTGAAAGGTTTCTGAAAAAAATTCTCAAGCACCTATTATAGAAATAGCTGCTACTACAGCAGCTACAGGTTTCCGTTTGTTAAGCAAGAAAGATTAGAAATAGATCAACAGATAAGAAGCAAAAGCACTGGGAAAATGGTCAATTATCAGCTTGAGAGATGAGTAATAGCAGCACACCTCGTTCTATCCGCTCTAGAACAACCATCAGTCACACATATTTCAAGAGGGCTGGTGGAGTTTTTCTTTGCAACACTGCTCTGCTTTCAAGGCTTAAGAGAGTCACAGCTTTTCTTTATAGATCCAGGTACCAATACCTGCAGGCTAAGAGAGGATGAGTTCGTCTTCAGATGAAGTGAATTTAGGCAGAGGTCAAGGATGATCCACGCCCAGCCCTATTGTTTAACCCTGAGCTACAAATCTGACTCAAAATCCCGAAGCTTCCCTTACGCAGACATTAGGTCAGGGGCCCAGCCAGAGCATCACAGCAGCTCCCAGTGTTTATAGCAGCTTTCTGCCAGGACAAGGCACAGGGATAGGAAGCAGAGTAAGGCACTTAAGGGGCAAAACCAAAAGTGTAGGAGAAGAGAATGACAAACCTGGGGCTTCCACAGCAAGGTTGGATATTAGGAAAGTGGGACAGAACAACATAAATCATAGCACAGTATCAACAAAACGCACCCTTCATGAAAGGTGTGACTGCACTTCACCCTCTGGAGTGTGGCAATTCCCCAGCAGCCTCGGGCAGAACGAGATCCTGCTGATGAGGGACTGGAGGGTGTCACTGTTTCTTGAGAGTAAGGTCTGCAGCCAGGAAGGGAATATTCTTTTATGGGTTGGATACACTCTCAGTACTATTTAACTCGTTATAGAAATGCTACCTCTGTTATTTCTAAAATGCTAATGAATCAAGGCTTATGTGACAGGATGTAAAATAGCAAATTAGGAAAAGTGGAAAAACAGAAAGCTCAATATTGATCAAGCTCCTGCTGCAAACCTGCTAAAGGATATTTGACATAGGCTTTATCTAGGATTATTTTTGAGACAGCTGCAAACTTGGCCAGACTCCTAAGATGAAATACTGTAAAATTACATATCTTTAGAGACACCAAATGGAGGCACTGAAAATAACACCTAATTCAAATAAGCCCAGAAAGTTCCCAACAGAAACGACTGTTCCTATTTTGCAGTACTTTTTTCAAATTCATGGACACAGGACACCTGGTTTAGCATTAAGCTTAATAAAAACCACTCTGAAGTACTCTGTTGCCTTTCTCCTCCTACTATGACAACTTCTAAACAGAAGAGAGATATACTCAGTAACACAACATTGAAATTGATATTCATTAATATTTTCAGTGTATCAGAGGGTGAATGTGACAATTCATATAATGCCATTTACAAGCCCACAGGATATTCTGGAAGTCTCACTTTATTCTGCAGTTTCCCAGGAGATGCCAAAGAAACGGGTCAAAACCAGGGAAGTTATTAGTCAGAGATCCTCTGGATTTTTCTGGAGTACTTTAGGACAAGACACATCATCTGTCTCACTGCTCTGCACTCAAACTACTTAATGCTTTTTATCAGCTAGGCAGAAGTACAAAGTAACAGTAAGGTTTTTCTCCTTCAAATCAAGTTTAATTTGTCTTGCAAACTCCCCAAAACACAATGTATTCCAGCAGCTAGAACAGAATTGAGCCATTCGGGTTTCTCTGCGCCTCTTGACAAAGCTGTTCCATGTGATGGAGATGAGAAAGATAATCTCACACCTACATTCCTGCCTCATTTCATAAAAACTTAAGAACCTGGATTGCTGCATGTTACCTGATGTAAGACAAAGGCAGTGTTGTGAAGAATCATGCCCTTATTTTCTTCTCAAGATTGTTTCTATTTAAAATGAATATATGCCACGTGCCAAGAACTATTCTTTTGTTTTCCAAAATAAATCAAGTTTGCAGAAACAAATTAGACTTACAATGATTCCTCTAACAAAATAGTACAAAATGCTTTGTTACAGGATGAATTCATTTGCCACTGAGGAAAAGACTGATTCCCACCAATGAGCTTTAGGTTGCAAAGTCCCACTGAAGATGGCAGTGGCACAAAGTGCAGTTAGAGATATGTCACTAGCGAGGTACCCTAAGGGTTGATAACGGGGCTAACATGGATTAACATCTTCATTAACAACCTGCATGATGGGGCAGAATGCACCCTCAGCAAGTTTACAGACAATACAAAACCAGGGGGAGCGGTTGATACACCAGATGGTTGTGCTGCCATTCAGAGGGACCTGGACAGCCTGCAGAACTGGTGACAACAGGAATCTCATGAAGTTCAACAAAGGGAAGTGCAAAGTCCTGCATCTGGTCAGGAATAACTGCATGCATTACTACACAGTGGGGGCTGACCACCTAGAAAGCAGCTTTGACAAAAAGGACCTTGGGGTCCTGGTGGACAAGAAATTGAACATGAGCCGACAATGTACTCTTGGAGAAAAAAAAAAAAAAACGCCAACAGCCTGCTGGGTTACATTAGGAAGAGCGCTGCCAGCAGGTCAAGGGAGGTGATCCTGCTTCTTTATTCAGCCCTGGCAAGAATGCATCTAAAGTACTGAAATAAGGGAAGGGTAACTAACAATGCATAGTTTTGGAATATGGTTAATGAGAAATTTAGAAAAGAATACAAGCAGGAATTTATCCAACTGCTGGAGCCGAAGTGACTCCTCTCACTGCCTAGGCAGGCATAAACAACAGATAATAAGAACTTTAAGTTTCAGATAAGCAGGAACTCTGCTCCACGCAAGGACACCTGAGAAAGAACAGAGCCAGCTCAGCATAACTCAGAACCTTTTGGAGCAAGGGTGAGAAGAACAGAGCGAGGAAGACTGTTGCCTTCATCCCAGAGACCCCAGCCCACGACCACCAGACGGCAGTATGCATGCGTCAGAAGGAGGAGATTTATGATAATGAGTTCCCCGAAATAATTGTAATAACCACACCTATTCCCAGAACTAATTGTAATAACCCAGTCCATACTAATGAATATGCATGTTCTGTAACCATAAAAGCTAGCAAGTTTTAGTCCCTGGCATGCAAGTGAGGCGGAGATATCCCCCTTGCATCCAGCGCTGTAATAAACATACCCTGCTTTAAACTCTTTATGAGTTTGGAGTTTGTTTCCGCACATCAGTACTGTGTCCAGTTTTGGGACAGGACTGAGCTTCCCAATATAAGACAGACAGTCCAGCACAGGGCCATGAAGATGATCAAGGAGTATCTTTACATGAAGAGATGCTGAGAGAGGTGGGACTAATCAGTCTGGTGATTGCTCAGGCTCAGATAAGATGGCTGTTATCAATGTGTATAAATACCTGATGGGAGAGAATGAAGAAGAGGTTGACAGACACCACTGGGGAGAGCCTGTCTCCAGGACAAGAGACAATGGTGACAATTTAAAATCCATATGATTCTGAGTACAAGAAAACAGTATTTTTTTTTTCCCCACTGTGACAGAGGTCAAACACTGGAATAGATTACCTAGAGAGGTTCTCGAGTCTCCACCTGCAGAGATACTCGGAATACAGCTAGACACAGTCTTGAACAATCTGCTTTAGCTAACCCTGCTTGAGCAGGGGCCTTAGAATAGATGACCTTAAGAGGTCTCTTCCAACCTAAACAATTCTATAGTTCTGTGAAGATAAGAACTTTGAGAACCTATGTTGATAATTAAGGAACTAGGCTAGGAAAGCACTCGTGTTTAGTCCCCTGCTCTGCCACAGACTTCTTTTTCATAAGCCATTAGTTTAGTTTCCACAATCTTTCTAACTCAGATCTTGGAAGGACAAGCACACAATCAATAGAAAGAAAGGCTCTTCCCATGACCTAGTATAAGAATAAACTATATGAGGCATTCTGCTCTCTTTTCCTCCTCTGAAGTGTCTGGTTAGTCAACTTCCAAAATAGGATACAAAATCTTCTGGGCTGCAAGCTTATTTATTTACATGTATGCATTTACTGCTGAGGAGAATAAAGAAAGGACAAGACATACGACTTCATTTTTCATTACACTGCAGCCTAATTCATTCAGGTAAAAACCAAGCCACACTACAGAGAGAAGAACAGAGAGAAAAAAAGACAGATACCCAAGTCTGCTCTATATATGCAACTCCAGTTATTTATTATCAGTGTGTAAACTTTGTACATGGTAAAGCTTAAACGGGAATACAGTAGGGGGCTTCACTTCTAAGACAGTCAACTCACATATTACTATAACCGATATCTACATTTTAAAATCAGACGAAGAGTTAAGTGCCCAAAAACACATTAAAGAAATCATAAAAAGTCGTAAAAGTACCAGGAAAAAAAAAAGCCATTAAATAATGCAGCACTCTGTAGGCCAATGGTTTGTTTCATTACAAGTGTGCTTTGATTGTTTGCTCCTGAAAAGTACATTAATGGCCCATTAGGGAGAGGCACTGAAACTTGGGAGCAAGTTAAGACTGTATCCAATGCCTGCGCCTGAAATAGCTAGAAATGGCCCAAATCTGGCTGTTTCCCTGATCAAAATGTACACATTCCAATTTTTTAACAGCATTGTAGTGCTCCAGGCATTCCACTTGCTGGAAGGGTTTCTATTTCTCGGTTGATTAAAATCACTCTGCTTTTGGCCATCTCTGAGACCATCACAAAGGTGTGCTGCAACATAACCATCCAGAAATGCACTGCCTATGGTGCCTCTGCAATGGAGTAACAGCATCTGTGTCAGAGTCAATTTTTTAATTGAAACGGAAAGGGTAAGAAAGCCTGGGGCTGCAGACTGAGGCAGAATGGGTGAAATGACAGCATCAACATATTTTTTTATAAAGTAAACTAAAGTAAGGGTTTTTTTGTTATTTAGAAGATCAACATAGGAATAGCTGCAAGTTGGGGTCATCTGCTGCTGCTGTGCTGCTCTAAATGCCCAGCACACGTTAGAAAAATTAAATTTAGGATGGACAAACTGAATGGAGGATCAATTAGAGCCCTTCTCCTAGAGAAACTGTGTGAAAGAAATGGAGGTTCCCACGTGCAACCTAGCATGGAGGGGTTGGCACTGGTAAAGACAACGGGGCAGTTGCACAGAGGAGAATACCTTCTCTCTCAGACAAGGCTAAGGGCAGAAGTCATGTAAGGCAGTAGTCCCTAGATTGGGAGATTCCAAACCAGAAGTAGGAAGAACTGTACCACAATTGTGCGTACCACCCTCACAACTAATCCAAAACACTCCTACTCTACAGTGGATGCTTTTATGGATGATGGACAAACACATCCATGGTCAGGCTGAGAAGACTGGCAACCCTAACAGTTCATTTTTCAAGCAAGCAAGAACATAGACATGCCACTTTCACACGTTAATGGAAAGCTATCTTTCCTCACATTCATCCCTAGTCCCAGGAGCTCTACATTGACTGCTTGCAAGAAAAGACAAAGTCAATGCCAAAGCCCAGCTTAAAGATTCAAAACTTGTCAGTGCTCAGAATACCCAGCCATATTCCTCTCGCTGCCTGAAGAGTAAGACAAACCAAGAACAATAATCAAAGCTGTTGTTTTGTAAGAGGAGAACGGTATCAATAGTACAGCTACAACTCTATAAGCACACACATCTGTGTCATCTACGCACCACTGCCAGAAAAAACAAGTAGCAGATTAGATAGTTCACATACAGCATTCACAGCTTTTCAGTGGAAGATTCAAAAGTCAACCCTCTATTACCCACTGTGATAACCTGTTTTCAGCCTTGTTCAGCTTCTAGTTATCTAGTACCATGGGAATACACAGCACTACACGTAACTCCCCTGCCACAAAAAGCCCAAGACAAGTAATGGAAGCAGGTCTTGTAGATGTTTAGAATGCTCTCAAGAAATGCAGAAGAAGGGAAGGTGTGGTGAGTTGACTCTGGCTGGATGTCAGATGCCCACCAAAGCCACTCTATCAATTGCCTCCTCAGTGAACAGAGCAGGGAAAACATAACAAAAGGCTCATGGGTCAAGATAAGGACAGGGAGAGATCACTCATCAATTACCATAACGGGTAAAATAGACTGTCTTGGGGAAATTAGTTTAATTTATTACCTGTCAAATCAGCGTAGGATAATGAGAAATAAAAACAAATCTTAAAATACCTTCTCCCCACTCCTCCCTTCTTCCTGGACCCAACTTCATTCCTGATTTTCTCTACCTCCTCCCCCCAAACAGCAAAGGGGGACAGAGAATGGGGGTTCATGGTCAGTTCATGGTGTTGTTTCTGCCACTCCTTCCTCCTCAAGGGAAGGAATACTCACATGAACCCTCCGTGAATTGGAACATGGGTCCCTCCCACAGGCTACAAACTGCTCCAGCATGGGTTCTTTCCATGGGCTGCAGTTACTCAGGAATAGACTGCTCCAGTGTGTGTCCCCCATGAAGTCACAAGTCCTTCCAGCAAACCTGCTCCACCATGGGGTCCTCTCTCCATGGGTCCACAGGTCATGCCAGGAGCCTGCTCCAATGCAGGCTTCCCACGGGGTCACATCCTCCTGCAGGCATCCATTTACTCTGGTGTGGAGCCCTCCACAGGCTGCAGGTGGGTATCTGCTCCATCATCAATCTCCATGGGCTGCAGGGGACAGCCTGCCTCATCACAGTCTTCACCACAGGCTGCAGGGGAATCTCTGCTCCAGCACCTGGAGCATCTCCTCCCGCTCCTTCACTGATCTTGGTGTCTGCAGAGTTGTTTCTCTCAAATATTGTCACTCCTCTCAGCAGCTGCAGTTTTCATTTCATGGGAATTTTTCCCCTTTTCTTAAATATGTTATTCCAGAGACACTGTCACTGATGGGCCAGCTGTGGCCAGCTGGCACTGGCTCTGTTGAACTCCGGGGAAGCCTCTAACAGCTTCTAACAGAAGCTTTCCCTGTAGCCCCACTGTTACCACAACCCTGCCATACAAACCCAGTACAGAAGGCCAAGTAGCAAAGACTTGCTGCAGTAGTTTTTAAGGCAGAGTAGGTAACACAGAATCTGTCAAACATAGTTGGGCACAGGCGCAGTAGATAAACCCAAATAGAGTGTAAGTAAAGACACTAATCAGAGCACTGAGACTACATACAGACTGCTCTTGAGATGTTGCATTACTTCATGCTAGTACACTCTTCTTCCATTTACCTTCTTTCTACATCTGTGTATGCTGGAAGCTCAGGAGATCAGAGTTTACCCCTCCCTGCACCATGACAAGCTCAGCAGGGTTCACACTTTGGACCTTCTACAGCTAATAAATACAACTACATTACCCTACTGTAAATGTATTAAATATAAAAATAATGGGAGGCTTATGCAGACCAGAAGGAACAGGGATGACAGGGAAAAAAAGAAGTAGAAACATCAATAGTTTTATGCTTTCTGAGATGAATACAAAATGAAGGAAAGTCAATGGAGAACTGGATGCTAAAATTTAAAAAAGGAGGGTATCACTGGCAAATCTTTCAGTGACATCTCACTGCAGTTACATATTTAATTAGCACATCACATTGCCTTACACGCTTGATATTAAACTCAGATGAGTGTGAACAGACGCCAGGGAAAAAGCAAATTAACTAGTACTAAACAATATAATAATGAAACTTCTCAGTAAAGCATCATCAAAACACACACAAACACTGAGTTTACCTCTGCTCCTAAACTGAGAGAGATTATTTCATCCTCAAAAGCTGAATGTGTATCAATATGAGGAGGAATTCCTGCATAAGAAAAAACAAAGAAGTCAGTGTAATAATAGAGTGCTATCTCTGTTGGCAAGCTCTGTTTCCATGGATGTCAATAGAGAAAACTCGGATTTAGAGTTGAACCAACAAAACTTACCATAAACAAAGGAGCTGCCATCCAAAAAGAAATCAGAACAATTGTCTAATTTACATACCCAGATTAGACGCACACAGTTAACTCAAGTGTCCTGTATAATCAGTGGAAACATCTAGAAGACAATTCAGGGCACCCAAATGCCTCACTCACCCTCTGAAGTCTCCAAATGCTGTCCTTGCTGCAGAGAGCAGCTGAAATCACTATGCCCTCCCTCTTAGGCAGTTTAGCACTTAGCACTAACAGTTATGCTACCTTAGGAGTACTCTGGGCCTTAGTTCATCCCTGATCATGTATTTCTCCCTCGCTCTTCAGAGAAGTCATCCCAAATACTCCCCGTTGTCAAGCAAATCACTGTGCTAAGGGTTTCAGCTGTAAAATTAGGACCTACTACCAGGAACATAGGCACCCTCAGGGTCAAACCCTGCCTCTACTTTTCAGCTCCCAGGAGAACTCCACATACCATGGCTAGAGCGAATCCTGGCTAGTATATCTTTTGGGGAGTGTATGAGTAAATGTATGTAGTTGAAATTCATCAAAGAGATGGCAATGCTTTTTTTTTTTTTTTTCTTTCTTTCTTTCTTTCAGATCTGCTCATTGGAAAGAAACTGCCATTCCCTGCAGCTCACGCCACACAGTTTAACATCAAGTGCTGAAACAGCACTGTGTGCGCCACAGCAAGATCTCACCTCCTGGTGGGCAACTGTAGTCAACAGTGGAGCAAGGCCAGTAGACAGCTTGGGAGAACTACAACTACGCCTTCCTTTGACACCATAGCAGGCCCAGACAGAGTAAACCCTACGTGATACAAACCAAAACAGTTCTATTTGCTTATTAGAAACGTTACCCACATTCATTTTGGACACCACTGAATTCCTGACCTGAAAACACTTTTTTTTTTTCCTAGCAGTGTCAGTCAGCCCTACAAAGCATCCTTATTATACACCAGACTTTACCTCCTAACATAAATATTCTGAATTCCATTAGTTTCAGTGAAAGCAATGCAAGTGTTTTATGAGGTTGATGTTTAATCTGATAGAAAAATCAGCGAGACTTGAAAAGCACGGACACATACCCACCCGTGCTTGCTCATAACTTTGCCTCATAACTGCCTTCAGATGCGCACTGAAGCCAATGCAATTCACTGTGCAACAGGAGAATATTGACTGTTCTCTTCAGCATTACACAGACAATTCAATCAAGACCACACTACCTACCTACCTGCTGTTTATACTCCATATATGCAGCACACAGCAGGAGACAGTCACCTAAGCATTCAAAAGTGGATGGTAACTTTTGAGTATGCATCTACAACTTTAAACGTTCTCAGGACTCTGAGCAAAAAAACAGTGCCCTCAGAAGGGATTTTATTTAATGTGCCTTAAGCGTGGCTGCTACAGCTCAAGTACCCAAAGTTGCAGTCACTTTTTAAAATCTCCAGTGCAATTTCCAGTGACAATATTGCTCAGAACACAGACACTAAAGGTATTAATTTGACTGCACTCTGTGCCCATTCATATCCTAACAATTTGCACTTAAGAGAGTATTTTGGGGGTTTTTTATTTGTTTGCGCTGGGTTTTTTTTAAAAAAAAGCTTTTATTCTTCATAGTAATCTACAATTCTAACTAATCTCCCAGCCAGAAATATATGACTGTATCCATTTAACAGATTGTCAGATACATAAGCACATTGGATCAGCTTTCCAGACCCTTGTTTGGTAGACTTTAATTCTGGAAGAAAAGCTGCTGTCTTTTCTTCTTAAGAGAAAATGAGATACCCACTCTAGAAAACAAGCCAGATAACTTAGCCTTTATGACCGACCTTACCAAAAAAGCACAGCAGGAGATTTATTCCCTAGAGGTGTGATTAGAAGCAAATTTCTCTTCAGATGGCTTCATCTTGGGAAAGATTACAGAAATAGAGTAATTTCTTACTCCTCAGATAAAGGAACACTGTTTGCATCATAGTTAAGAGTCCATATATCACATACACTAATATTATATCATATTTACTAAGGGCAAGAGCCATTTCCCAGCATGCACAGTTGCTGGAGCAAGAAGAGTTTGGAGTGAAAAAATGCACTTGACTACAAAAACGACTATTTATGCCTCTATCTCTTTTATGGTTAGTTTCAACTTATGGCCTTGGACTCTGAAACACCATCAATTTCTGTAACACTGCTATTAAAACCTGTACTTCTAAACACAAGCTCCCAGGTTCAGAAATCAGTATGAAGACTTCAGTTTTGATTCAAAGCATTGCTGGTCACAGAGGAAATACACTAAATAGGTGCTTAAATCCTAGTCCCTACAGCATGTCACATTTAGAAACTACTATCTTCTGATTTTCAGTTAAGTTGTATTGGTTTGTCTGGGATAGAGTTAATTTTCTTCACAGTAGCTAGTATGGGGCTACGTCTTGGATTTGTGCTGAAAAGACTGTAGATAATACAGGGATGTTTTAGTTACAGCTGAGCAGCACTTGCACAGAGTCAAGGTCCTTTCTGGTCCTCACGCCTCCCTGTCAGCGAGTCAGCTGTGGATGCACAACAAGTTGGGAGGGGACACAGCTGGGACAGCTGACCAAAGGGATATTCCATACCGTTTGATGTGCCCAGCAGTAAAACCAGGGGTGAAGTTTACCAGGGATGCCGTTAACCTGGGACTGGCTGGGCATTGGTTGGCTGGTAGCAAGCAATTGTTATCTAGCATCACTTGTTTTTCTTTGTTTTGTCTTTTTTTTTTCTTTTTAACTTATTAAACTGTCTTTATCTCAACCCGTGAGTTTTCTCAGTTGTATTTTTCCAATTCTCTCCCCGGTCTTGATGACGCAGAGCGTGCAAGTGGCCGTGCGGTGCTTAGTTGCCCATCAGGGTTAAACCACAATGTAAGGTACAGATCTCAATTTTTTTCAGGATGAATAAACTTACCTTGTCCAGGTTCATACTGATTTACAGTCAGTTGATCAGGTTTATGTTTGATATATCCCTGCTTCAAGCACCTCTTCAAGAACAGGTCATAAATTTCAGGAAGACCTAGTTATACAAATAAAACTAAGAAAACCAGGATAGCTTTTTACATTTTTATCCTTTCTTCTTACAGTAAATATAATAACTGGACAAAATACATAGAAACATCTTCATAGGTACGTAAGTCCACCTGTAATAACAATCACTCTGCATTTGCATTAACACACACATCACAACCGGGGGCCTGATCTACAAGTCCAATGTATTTATACCATCTCACAATTAGAAGGCCCATTCCTCCAAGGCCCCTGCATTCCGAGGCAGATCGCTGCAAATTGCACTATTTCTTCACATAAATGAAAGCACATCAAACCAGAGGCAAATACAATAGTAAAAAAGTTGCAGTCAAGAAGCTAAATTATGATGCAGAAAGTCAGGAGTTGCCCTCTAAAATATGTGCCCCCTAAAAATCTGTTACTGAATTAGATTCAATAGCACAAAAAAAAAATTGCTGAAATTAAACTGATCTTCAAACAGGAATGAAAGTTACAAGCCTTCACAGAATATTTGGTTTGTTATTTTACCTGTAAAATTCTGTCGGAGGTAACACCCACAAACATGTTAGTAACAGCCCTTCCAAGAATCTATTGATTTTTATTTTTCAATTGTTCTCCCCCAATGAAGTGTTCATGCTTTTCTCACATCAAATAGCCTAGCTGTGAGACTAGGAAACAGCTCAAATATCAATGCTTTTATGATTATTCAGCTTCACTGTTAAAACTGCAATGTAAATAGAATCCTTCTGGAAGCTACGTGCATCCCAGTACAAATGCACCACTTTAAACATCTCCAAGCTTTATAGGAATTTGACTCCTCTACTTTCCTATTTTTAAATCTAAGACTATAAGATGACTCACTCGCTTTGCTCTGACTCACAGCTCTCAACTTCAAATAAGAAAATTGCTTTCAGTCCAAAGGAAATTTGATTTTGGTGTGCATACGGCAAGCTTCAAGCTAGTCAAGATAAATATACACAGCAATATACATCACAACCTCCAAACAAATGAATGTCATTTGTAATACAACTCTGTTACAAAACAAAAGCTAAAAAAGAATTACAATTACAATCCCAAAAGCCTTATTTGACTGGACCTCGAAAAAGGGCAGCAACCCCCAGATACAGGTGACTGGAAAACAAGTTTCAATCACTCCCAGTAATTTGGAAGAGATCTCACTCCAAAGCATTGTTCAGTATGTGTTTAAGATACAGTGAAGGCTCTCCTTTTATTAGAATTTCACATCCGTATCTCAGTGAGGCTTAAAAGCTTTATATAATGATTCAAACACCAGTGTAAAGTAAGCATTATCTAATAGGGAAGTTCTCACCTCCAGGTAAAGGTCTGTCTTTGTCAACATTGTTGTTATCATAGCAAAACTCATACCCAAAATGTTTTACTCTTCGATGCTTTAAAGTCTTCTGGGCTGTAAAAACACAGAAGTTTAAAGTAAGATTGGACTATGTAAAGCAATACAGGCAACTTGCTGTGCTTCCCTATTCCATCTGACCTGTTAAAGCTAACCATTCTTGAACTAACAGCTAAAACAATGTAGGTAGGCCTTGTCCTTCACGGCGTACACATCTGCCATATTACCTTTTATATTTCATCAGGCATCACATTCACTGCTGTTTGAAGTCAAACTGATGGGGGTTTTGTACATGCAAGAAGTAGAGAGTACCGGTTTTCATGAGCCATGTTTAACGCATCTTTATTCTTGCGTTGATCCGTGAATTGATTAATATCCTATGGATATATCAGGATCCTTCACTTTCACCAATCACCAAATTACACATCAGCCAAGGTAAATATAACCCTTTGTGTTGTTCCAAGGAATAAAAGTTACACAGAAACTTTGAACTGAATTCAAAGAACAAGTCATTTATTAATAGCTCGAGCAAATGCACAAAAACATCTAGAATGTGCATCTCATTGACTTATTTTTGATTTCAGAGAAGAAATAGCTTCTCAGCTGGACATCAAATTACCAGGGTAACCTTCACAGAAGAGTCTTGTGCTTGGCATAAGACACCTAAAAAAACTTTAGTTGCTTCTGGATGCAGGAATAGTATTCAAGTAAATCCATACCAGAGTATCAATTCAGAGCATTTGCCCCTAGGAGTTTATCACTTGCAATATAAGGCTCAACTTCTAAAACACCAAGAACAAATATACAGTGATTTCAAACAATACATTTCCCAAGATGTAGACCTGTAAACTGAAACTGTAGGGGGAAAAAAAAAAAAGCATAAAACTATGGAAGGTCTGGGTTTCTATGGTTTTGCCCACCATTCTGAGTATCTTCATTTCCTATCCAGTCGATACTTTCCAACATCCTCCTTTCTTCCTCTGGAGAAACAATCTTTTCAATGATCATTAGGCCTGGAGGCAAGCTTGTAGGAACAGCATTCTGCCAGAAAACTAGGGTGTACGGACAAAGAGAATATTGTCATTGTTTAGAGAAAAAAAATCATGTGATCCCTTTACAAATATTTACTGTGTATGACAACATAAACATTATAAAACATATAAACATTTACTGTAATGATACAATGGAGCCCTCACTAGGGTCTTACGTGGTGAATGAATGATCCCTTCTAGGCATGACAAAACAGGACGAGGCCCAGGTTTTGCTGCATGTAAAATACTTCTTAAAAAATTTACTGCATGAGACTCCACACTTGTCAAATGCAAAACCATTTGTGATTTTCCTGCCAAAAATAATGGTAAAAAAGAAATTCCCCAATCACTTCAGGATTCTACCTGCATTTCTTTTTAATTTTCCAGAACTTTGGTGATGTACCAAATTTAACCTCTGTCCAGAGAACCAATTTGTAATCAAATATGGAGGAGTGTAACGCAGTATCTAGGTGAACACAAAATGTTGGTGATATAGGGACATTCAGTTTGCTAACCTAATAGCTTTAAAAAAAAGCTATTCAACACCAGGAAACCTTTTCACTACACACTATAAAAGCTCATAGAAAGAACAACAGTTCTTGTACTAAATAGTTCATAGTCAGCCATAAAAAAAGCCAAGAGAAGGGAGGGGGAAAAAAAAAGGCAGAAATCTTATTGTGGCTATTTTCCTTTTTGGAGTTGTGTCAGAGATTGCAAGACTAAGGACATCCAAGAAATCCAGTGAACTGTCCAGAGATCTCCTGGATCCCAGTTTAGCTCCTTAATCACAATACTTTCATGTATAGTATTCAATGGTCTGGAAACTACCTATATCCTTTTTCCTTTTGCAGCTAAGTAAAGGAGTTCAAATTAGAACATCCCATCATGAAATACATGGAGCAAAGATTATTTTATGACCTGAATCCTAGATTTTGGCTTTCATTCTTTGTGCCTGTTTATGAAGACTAGTGTACTTTTACCTATATTTACAACCTAGAAAGTAAAAGCAAAGAGAAGCAGTATGCAGGAAGTTGGATACACAGGAGAGCAGAAAAACCGTACCTTTTTCCACAAAGTTAATATATAGAATAATGTTTTGGCCAAAGTCTTCCAGTGTTACTTCTTTTCCATTAAGGGCATCAAAGGCTTTCTTGGCTTCTTCTGTTGTCCCATATTTCACAAATGAATATGGTTTATTTGGTGGCATTAAGAGTGTTTCCACCAATCCATACTCTTCTACTATCCTGAGCAGTCGGTGTCTACTCATCCCATTACCAAGACCAGCATTGGCAACAACCAGGCTCTAATTGAAGAAGAATTAAGAAAAGGGGAGAACTAGTGATTACTGTTGGCTCGTTTCAAACCAACCCTCTACCAAGAGAGAAGCTCTATAAAGAAAAATTAAGCCTGTGAGTACTCTTTTATGCATTCCACACAGATATTTACATTTCAATGCACTTGGTATAGGAGGCTAAGGCAGCCTTTGTTTGCTCAGCACGTGTTCTGACAGAAAGTCCTATCAGAGGCACCTCCTCAGTTAATGCATGGAGTTAAGCTTCAAACTTAAGCTTTGAACCAGCATGTGTGCATCAAGTGTACTGCAGGCAAACAGTGACACTGGCACATGTAATTTTGGAGGTTTCTAAACCAGAACTTTTCCAGAGACCCATTACAACTAACAAAAACAAACAGAAAAACCTCTGAAGATTATTTTTTTGTTTAAAAAAAAATTTCTCATCTTTACTAAAGAGTCTCTCCAAGCATAGAGATTGATATTCCCAGTCCCACCTGATGTTCCCTATAGAATCATAAAATGGTTTAGGTTGGAAGGGACCTCTGAAGGTCATCTAGTCCAACCCCCTTGCAGTGATCAGGGACATCCTCAACTAGATCAGGTTGCTCAGAGCTCTGTCAAGCCTCACCTTGAATATCTCCAGGGACAGGGCCTCAACTTCCTCCGTGGGCAACCTGTTGCAGTGTTTCACTACACCCATGGTAAAGAACTTATTCCAAACATTCAATCTAAATCTGCCCTTCTCTAATTGAAAACCATTGCCCATCGTCCTGTCACTACAGGCCTTTGCGAATGGTCCCTCTCCAGCCTTCCTGTAGGTCCCCTTCAGGTACTGGAAGGTTGCTTCCTTCTTTTCTCCAGGCTGAACAACCCCAGCTCCTTCAGCTTGTCTTCGTAGGAGAGGTGTTGCAACCCCCTGATTATTTTCATGGCCCTGCTCTGGACTCGTTCTATCAGGTCCATGTCCTTGTACTGAGGGCTCCAAAGCTGGACACAGTACTCCAGGTGAGGTCTGACCAGAACAGAGTAGAGGGGCAGAATCACCTCTCTTGATCTGCTAGCCACACTGATTTTGATGCAGCCCAGGATGCTGCATCAAACACCAGGCTAAAGAAA
>VWZK01018794.1:52291-69725 GCA_013396935.1 Baryphthengus martii | reverse complement strand
GACCCCAAGGGGCCCAAAAAAAAACCCAAAAAAAAAAAAAAAAAAAAAAAAAAAAAAAAGGAGCCATCTCTAGAAACAGAGCATCTAGTTCTGGTCCAGAACTGTTATCTGAAAATACGCCCTCTTATTTTTATAAACAAAAGGGATTTATGTCCCATCCTTAGTTAACACAGATTATTTCCTGCACAATGCCTAATTGCTTAGTGCTTTCACAGTGATTTATGTCCAAAATTATCAGGGAGTATGCAGTTGGTGAGGACTGTTGCTGGTTGCCAAATACTAGAAGAAACAACAAACCAGAACATTTCAAAGGACTATTATTCAAGAAATATCCTTTGAAAATACGTTAAGTCTTTTCAAAAATAAATTAACAAGTTCTTTTGACATCTAAGCAGCTGTATGTCACAAATGGATGTTCAATCTAACCACAGTGGTTGAAGGAAGTGTAAGTCCCTTTTTATGGCCAAATACGGATGCAGTCTTAAAGTTTTGATTGTGCTCCAGTAACTCCAAACAGCTAGCAACAATTTACTCAGATTGACTCCTTATAACACTTTTCCAGAAAGCTTTCACATCTTTTTTTCCTTTAAGTCTATAAATGTTCCATGACCTTTTTTGAAGGCAACTGGTAAGGCATTCAATTGTTTCAAATGATAGCATTTCACTTCTTTAAAAGACAGAAAAATAGGTTTAAAACTGAAGAGAAGGATATATATATATATATTTATACACTGAGGACTGCTGAGATTATGTCTACTACGCTGGCACTGTTAACACTCATTCTTAGCACAGCATCAGGGCATCCATTACCAACCACATTTTTCAAATGCGACCACATTATTGATTATTGCTATTTTCTAGAATGGTATTAATGGAGAGGCCCACGCACGTAGAGGAAATGCAGACTCAAACCAGCCTTTTCACTGGTTGCAGACAGTTTGCCTACAAAGACCATGACTACACAACAGCAGCACATAGAGTGACTGACCCTGTTCTCCTGACTGGGCAAATATCATATAATCAGGTCCTTGCACAAATCCAAAAAAGCATTTTCTGCATCCTTGACTCAAGTTTATCACTAATACTATGATTTTGTTTCACACATCACTTATTCACATTTTCTGTCATCAATATGGATATTGCTCGTCCCAAAACTACCCTTTGGATAGATCAGATGGATTATTTGGTATCTGGGCCAGTGTTGAGGGGAACAAGTCCCAAATTATGGACCCACTTCCAAGTAACACTAAAAAAGCCAACACAGTCCCTGCTCCAAAGAGCTTACTGTATGCACAAGATTGCTGGGTCGCTTTAGCATATGTCCATGTGGCACAAAACCTTGAGTGAAGACTATGTCAAATTTTCTTAACAAAAATGTATAAAGATCTAACCAATGTTTCCATATTTAAATAGAAAGAATTTGCAGGACCAAGCAGAACAAGGCTAGAGTAAGTGATACTGCTCCACAGTATTTCAAGCCATTAGGATCTCCCCCAACTGACAGAGAGAAATTATAAACTCTCTTAACTTCTTTCTTTTCTTTTTGCAAGTTCCTGTCACTTTTTGCTACACCGGTATCTGCAAGGCCATGCTCTGATCTGCTGTAGCTCTTTACTGTGGCAGAGATCTACAAATCAAAAAGCTGAGTGGCTTTTCAGTTAGGTTAGGGAATAAAGTGACTTAGGGTAAAGTTCATGGAGCATCATAAGAAACCAGAATTTCCTCCTATCTTAGCCCCCTTTGTGCAAGGGAAAAGACAGTTGTCCCCTTTTCAATAACTGCAAGTTGATCTGTTCAACTCTTACAGAACCACGGCCTAAATCAATTTAGGTAAAAAAAAATGTGGAAAAACAAAAATCCATGTTTTTAACAGGGAGTTTAGAGGGGACAAATTGTTCATGATATAGTACAGAGGAAAGAAAGATACAAAAGTTAAAAGTCTGAGAAGAAATCACACAGAGAAAGAGAAAAAAGTTTATATACTTCCACAAGGTAACATTTCCCATGTCTTCTCCTCCTCCCCAGCCCAAGGACCTACTGTTTTAGATTTAAAAAAAAAAACCTTATCCAAGCATGACCAAAGCCTCACACCGAGGCACAGAAAATCCTCAATCTCAGGAAGTGCCTTTTGGAGAACTGGATTTTAGACAAAGCACACGTAAGGGTAGAACATAGATAAGCAGGATTTTCACATCCAAATGCAAACCACCAGTTACCTGTGTGGCATGGGAGACACACTCAATGCCTTCATGCCGCATCAGTGTATATTGAGCTCTGACCTGCTTCCTCAATACCTTCTTCTTCATTTTATGGACTTTCAAATTATCTTCACTGCTGGTGATCTGGGAAGCAGAATTAACAGCACATAGTAAGTGTCCTGCTTGAAAAATGAAATACTTCATTCTGCTATAGAGAGATGGCAAAACACATGGGGACATCTCTTATGTCATCTCTAATAAAAAGACTTTGGATAATTTCAGATTTTATTCATTATTTGGGGCTGACAAAACTGTCTGCAAAGTAAGTGCATTCTTCCTCAGTCAATAGCATGGTTTCCTCAATCTCCGAAGTTCTGCTACTAAATTCTCTTTTATGAGGAGGATCTCTCCTAAAAATAAAGCTTTATAAAGACTGCCATGATGCTAGGTTTCATTTTCCAGTTTTTTTCTCTTCTTCTTCACTCCTTTATTCACAGTGTCACTACACCCATTGTAGTGCATGCATGATTTTAACAGTTTGAACCCTTAATTTCTGACCAAGCATTCAAGTTTTTACACATATCCTGACCACATAAACATCATATTTATATCTGAGCCTGACAAAACAAAATAAATAAATCAGTTACTCAGCACCAAGATCCATCCTACCACCATTAGACTCTTGCCCATTCCTAGAATCTATTACTCCAAGCTAATTCAAGTATAACCACGCTAATGTGCAATGGAGACAAAATGTACGAGAATACATCTCCCAAGTGACAAAACGCTAACAGGGCAGCGTTTCAGACAAAGGAGACTACTGAAATAATATTCCATGTGACTTCAGAAACATAGAGTATAGATGCTGAAAAAAAACACAGTAAGTTACAGAGCCAACCTTCATTTCTATAAAATTATTACAGATTTTTTAGTAACTGTCCCATTTCCTTTCAAAGCAACAGAGCTCACAAAGGGCTTTTTGCATATTTTATACTCTGATTTTCTCCCTTTCTTTCCTGAATCTCTTGGTACTTTATTAAATGATCATTTTCGCTTCTTGATGGCAGACCTGCACACAAGCCACTTTTAATTCTTGGACAAAACCCACTTGCTTCTGAAGACAAATACTTTAAATTAGTTTTCTCATTGAAGACTCTTCACTTAATCTCCAAATAGGGTTAGTTACAGCAGAAAATAATGGTCCTCTTAACCTTCATTAATTAAATAATGATCAAGAAATCTCAAACTTGCTTAAATGAAAAGAGCACAACAAACCACCACAACAAAACCTGAACGCAAACAAAAGATAAATGGAAGCAAATGTACCTGGGGGAGCAGGGGGAGTCTTGTGAAAGGAGGCACGAAAATTTTACAAAGTACATTCCCCTAAATATATCTAAATGGGTTACCCTTAGCAGGATTCACCTGATTTGCAGCTCATTCAGAATGCTTGCCATGATCAAGCTGTCCAATCAACAGATTTGGTTCAAAAGGCTTGGCCTTCCCAACTTTATTTGCCATACATGGGTGAACAGAGGCCAACATCTTTATAGACTGCCCACATGCAGGTTATCTTCTGGAGAGAGGGACAAGCAATGTCAAACTACTTCACAGGCAAGTGTAAGAGAGAACTTACTCTTTGATTTGGTAAGGTGGGGTTAGAGAGAAGGTGAAAATATGGGATGAGTTTACTCTTTGAAACCACAAAAATCTGGATCAGATGGAAAAGCACACAGGATATGTACAGCACCTGTATCAGTCAAACCACTGACATGCAGCCTCTGCAGAACAGACCCAGCCAGAAAACGATATCAAACTGAAAGGCTCAGGCCTCTCCCATAACATCTACACCTCTGCACACTGGAATACTCCAGCTGATCTCAGGGGAAAGCAGCTCTTGAGTTTAGTAAGGCCTTCAGTCAGGCCCTCATCAACTTACACATTCTCCAGGCAAAAGCCAAGAAGTTATGAGCCAGTATCTGGCAGACTAGCACAGAAACTGAAGTTGAAAGACTGCTAAAGCAGTCCTTTCACAACCTCTGAACCAAACAACAGAAAAAGGGACAGATAAGATGCGACTCAGCTGCCTAAACAACAACATTTAAGACTGGCAGAGATGCCCTACCCCATGCTGCCTGGCCCCACCTGCTACTTGAGAAGCTGAAGACTGACCCTACTACATGCTGTGTCATGCTTGCCAGCATCACCCAGATGCCTCCAGCCCCTGAAGGCATCTCAAACAGCACTACCTGCATTGCTAAGACAGCAGAACTTCCCCTTGGTCTCTGTATGAACTGGGCCTAAACTCCCTGCCTTGTCTGTTCTATCATTACCTGAGGCTCAGTTCTGTATGCACAGAAAACAAGTCTGCCTTGATTCCATAATTAAGGAACCACACTCAACCACGTAGAAGTGGAAAACTTTATTTGGTAGCATTTCACATCCCCTTTACAAAGGCCAACATGACTACAGAAGAAACAGCACGCAGCAGTGGGTTAGTCATTACTGTTACCATCTTCTTTCACAAGTATTAAACAAAAAAGCAGCTCCTGAATATATACTGAAATAGTTTCCCCTTGCAATGCTACCTCAGGCTACAGCAGGTCACACAGCTGGCCTGAAATTACTACAAAGGTTAATGTAAAGCTTCAATGTAATAAGGGAATCTTATTTGCAGCAGAAGCCACTTAGGAAAATGAAACTGCATCGTTACAGGAGCTAAACGGCAACTGTCAGCAGGGGGAGCGCCATGCTCAGTTATGAAGTTTGCAGTTCATTACTCAGCTTTGGCTAGGTTTTGTGCCGCAGACACGTAAACATAAATGTATATAGACGCTGCATACACACAGACATCCAAACTCGTGAAAAAAACCTCGAAATTCAGAAGCCCTGATGGGGAGATGTAAGAGTTCCAGCATTGTCCAAATACGCCTGAGGGTGACAGAAGATCCCTGTGGCTATCCCGGCTCCAGCTCTGCCAGTTGCAGCCAGCGCTTAAACCTCCCACCGACACCTCTCCAATTCAAGGGCTCTGGGCACCCCTTAAAAACGATAACAGGAACAACACGGAGAGGAATAAACACGGGGAGGGCTGTAAAAACTGTGAGACAAACACAGGGGTTGACAAGGCCTCGTCTGCCCTCACACCACCTCGGCCTTGACAGNGAGCGGGCAGGCAGCCCGCCCCTCCGTCATGGCGGCGCCCCGCCCCGGGCGGGTGTACCAGCGCTGCCTGTCGGGCGGCAAGTGCCCTGAGCATCTTTACCGAGGCGAAACACCTGCTCCGTTATCGCACGGTGAAGGAAACCAAACCTCTCCGACAGCAGGCGCTGCTCTGCGCCAAGTTTTCCTGATGACTGACCAGGGCGGGGTGCTCGTGGGACGTGCGGCCGCGATTAGAGGGATGCTCAGAGAAGGGATGCCCACACCCGGGTGGCTCCGGGACCTGGCCTCGCAGCGTGGAGGGAAACCGCCGATGTAGCGAGGGGGAGAGGTTTAAAGAGACTCTCTTCAGCCTCCTGCCTTGGGCACACACTTGCTGTGGCTGTTCCACCTCCATATTTCTGCTCGCTTTGTGCTGCCCAGCTTTGCTTGCCTGCAGGCCCTCCCCTTGCCACCTTTTCTCTCCAGCTTGTCATCCTAGTTGCCATCGATAAAGTCTTCCTCCGAGTCCACTACAGAAGAAAAGTGATGTTTGAACCCCACCTGCAGCAGAGCACTGTCTCTTGGCTCCAGAGCAGTGCTTTCACTGAGAGTAATTTGGGGCATAGCCTCCTCCAGTACAGGGGATCCAAAACCAGCCGATGAGAGCCACGTCCACACAGTGAATTAAAGATGGCTTCCCCCGGGCAGAGGCCACTACACAGGCTGCCATCACAGCCAGCACTGATCACATCACCTTTGGCACACCCCATGCTAGGGATAGAAGAAGACAAAACCACACTAATGCGGCCAAGGCCACGTGAAGACGATGCCACTCTGCAGCTCACTAGTAACCCCGCGCTATTAAGCAACCTGCCTCACTGAAAGGAAGCATCTCCACAGCTTACTGTCCCCTGTGCAAAACTCTTTTAAATCAGAGAGAGGGCGTTAGTCTTCTCTTCATTCTTCTCTGCCATACTAGACCAACAAAGCATCATACTATGCCCCTAGACCAACAGTCCTTTCCCCCCTCTTTGTCCAAAATACTGAAGTTCAGCATTACCCACTTCTTCCATCTTTACTTGAAAAAAAGTACTCTTATTTCTTACTGTAGCTTATTACCTAAAAGCTGACCTTTTTTTCCCTCTGTTTAAATATGAAGCTGATTTTTTCTCACCCCCCTCAACCTCCTGTGGGTATTTAACCTTTCTCAAGATCAATTAGGTGTGGGGTTCCCAGGTGGGTGGTAAGTGACTAATGAGCCTATAAACCTGCAGTCAGAAGCCAGCTCCTTAACTTTGTCCCAGATCTATACTCTGGAGGAATTTACTTAGGCAGGGCTGTGCTTACCCAGAAAAAAAAAAATCTTTCTCAAATCTTTCCCTTGGAGCATGTGCCATACTCTACACTAGAGACACAGCTATCCTGTGTGCAGGAGGTATGAGCAGACTAAGGATATGAGGATGAGAAGACACATCCACCACCCTTTGAAGGTAGTATTTGGTCAGAAAGGTGGTCCCACTTCTGTCCTTCCACCACATTCTGTAGCATTACATCACTCTCCTTCTGTGACCCATGCAGTGGGTAACAAGGTATTGCGATAGCACAGATCTTTTGCTCAAGTTTTCTCATATGTAAAGTGTGAATATTAACTGCTCACTTAGTAAGAGTATATCAGGGAGCTTGTTAACCTTTGCAAATACCAAGTATTTGCATAATCTGGTCTTTTTGTGAACCAGAATGAATGAGGGGAAAAAAAACCCCAGGCAACAGAAACAGCTGCTGTCTCAGTTACAGTATTCTCTAAGGCACTCAGGTCTGGAAACTGCCAGTCCTGGAAGGTACTGAAAGGATGATGCTAATGAAATCAGTTTATAGCTCCTTACCAATTTGTTCTGACAAGTGGAAAATACCTGCCCAATGGTTGTTTCTGTTAAGTGCCCCAGTTCCAGCTGAAAGCTCTGATTGTGTGGGCTTTCCATTCTTCTACTTGGCTGTCTACATGTGGTTTATCCCACTGGAATGCATTTTTGGTAGGTAAGAAGTAGAACATAGGCTTAGTGGAATGTTACATCTCAGAGCAGAAACCATGAGGTTCTGGCAGCTGCCTGACCCTGTGCATCAGTCATAGTTATTATTTTGTAAATTGCTTTCTGGGGGAGAACAGACTCACTGTGCCTTTTTATCTTGAAATATACCTGTATGATTAGCATTGGTCAAGAATTTGTGATGGGTATTGCACTAACATTTCCTCTGTAAATGCATCAAGATTTTACTTCTATAAACAACATTCTTGCACAGGAAAATTCCACCAACTAAAAGGAAAACAGTTAAAGACTGGTTATGGGTTTTTAATACAAGCTTATTTTGCTCAAACCAGAATTGTTATCCCCTGCACTGTGCAGTCCCTTCTCACGCTAGATAACATGAGTAGAGACTCCTACAGATACCACAGTGCTTATTGACCACAAGTGAAAATACATCTCCATATGGTTAACAACATTATCACTGACTAACCCACAAAATAGTTCACAGAAGTGAGCTAAATACATATACATTTGACGCTCATACAATATCTGATTAAAAGTGCTTTGGTAGAAATATCAATATTTCTAAAAAAAAAAAAAATCCAGATTTTGTAATGATAATCTTTTGGGTCTCAAATTCAGCAAATATACTAGCTTGAAATTAAGATTTCATACTTTTCTTAAACAGAAAGTTTATATCACAAGATCTTGGCTCTGGCTCCTTTTTTTTTTTTTTTTAAATTGATAACCAGAAAACATGTCTTCTAAAGCAGAATGTCATGCTCCCATTTACTTATGGGTGAGAAATAAAATGCTGCTGACTTTTTCTGGGAGCAAATTACAATACTCACTATGCTGTTAGCTATTTTACCTTTTCTGCGTTCCCAGGGACAGTCTAAGCTTTTGTCAGTCCCTGGGGATCCACTTCATACGACACTAAGAAAATACTTCTGTTCCTTTCAACAGACTAGAGGTTACTGGTCTGTAGGTGGAAAGACAATCTTCTCCCTTCTATACCAAAGCAAGGCAAGCCATGCTTTAGCCTAATGTGATCATGCTGGTTTTCCATCACTTTTAAACCCAATTAAAAGAAAATTGCAGGAAGACACCAGGATTTGCTGTGTCAAATCTCTTGATTTAAGAAACTGCAGTTTTAAGAATCATAGCAAACAGGATATGTTTCAGGATAACAGTTTGTTACAGAAATAAGAAGAAAGCTCTTAGCACAAAATCCAGCTCAAAATCACCCGCTACTGGTACTGTGGAGAAGAACTGTAATAAATGATGAGACACAAGATGAATTGTTTTAGGATAACATTCACATAACTGTTAAGGATTTTGACAAATATCTGTTGACCTAAATTCCAAATGTGCTACTGCTGCTGCTTGCGATAGTAAAATTCTCCATAACAAACCTCTGCAGCGCTAAAGGCTTACATTTTTCAGGAAGATAGCAGGGCTGACTCTGTGCTACATGTCATATTGATTCTGCATTTGTGCTGTTCTATGCCGATTTCATATTTCCTTCTAAAAAGGAAAAACAGCAAAAAAAACCAACTTCGTGGATTTTTTAGCAATTGCATAAGACCAAAAAGAGATGTGAGAAATCTAGGCCCTGGTAAAATCAATAGAAATTTCAAATACTAGCAAACAAAAATCTTTTATTCCCAAGAGGCTGAAAATGTCAATCAATATCAATATGCTTTCTGATTTCTAAGCTTTAGGCTACACTCTATTCATACCTCCAAGCTTTTTGCCACAAACATAAGACTTTGGAGTGCATTTGGTTTTTTCCTTTGGTTTTATAAAAGCCAATTTTTTCCTGAAATCTCTAGACTCAGGGTACTGGAACATTAAGCAATGCATTAAATAGCATAAATCTCATGATAAAACTGTAAGATGTGGTAATGCTGCTTTTGTGGCACAGATGTACGATTATTGGCAGGTTCACTTCCATCGCTACAAGGTGCAATCCTCTTGTGGAGCAAGTTTGTTTGGCGTGATGACACAACCTTTTTCTGAGCGGGGAGGTTTCAGTTCTGTATCGGGACATCTAGAGACCTTATCATCCAGAGAACCAAACCAGCCAGGGAATCTTTAGGACTGGGCAGCGGTTAGCTAAATGGAGCAGTTGTGCTATGCCATGGGCTTGCGTTAATGAAATGCAAGCCTGTGTTGTCAGGGGCAGGAAGGAACAGCTTTAAGTGCTGTGGTCAGGCACACTGCACACATGTGCCTACGTTGCTGAGTCACCATTCATCTCCCACCAGAACTTGCAGCACAATTCTGTAGGCTTCAGTAAACAGAAGATCTTTGACGCCTTCCTGGAGAGTCCTCAGCAAGTTCCTGTAAACTTTCAGGCAGAACACAGAAATTGCTGTAATTATGGTTTGTGTATGCTGCAAGTCTGAAGACCTTTCATTACCGGTACTGCCAGTCCAAAGCTCCAGGCTCTTGAGACGATCCTGCAACATGTGCACATAGATGTCTACAGAGAATTTCCTCGTTTGATTAAGGAAAAATCTAAGAGTAAATCTCCTTGGCACAATTACCAGAAAGCCTAATATCCATGAAGATCAACTAAAAGTTTCAAGTGCACCTCCTGATATGCTGTCTCCTTCCAGCTTTTTCTGCTCACAAGAAACCTCTCAGTGAATAGCCTTCAAAGTCCCATGCACCAATTCTAAGTAAATCTTACATTGCAGGCAATTATTTGCCCTCAGTTTTCATTTTCTAAATTTTCTCTGGCCATAAACAATCCTGGAGACTCCGGGCCTTAAATCTTTCCAAAGCCATTCCTTCTCTACTGTAAGAATACTGGTGACACTTCCACTCTCCAGTACAGGGGAGCTCATGCAGTTTGGAGCAATGAGCTACTGTCAGGTTCTCATCAAGCACTATGCACCTTAATCATCACGCTTTTGTTTGAAAATATTGTAAAACTACAACACTACATGATAGGTCCATGGACCATCTACCAGAAGCTTGGAGATGATTAAATCCAAAAATCACTGCTGGAAACACTTGCCCAAAAATACCTGCATCCTCTGTTGGTTCTCTGCTGAATGGGAACTGCTGCCAGGTGACTCTTCCTCTGCAATTCGGTCAAAATCTAGGGAAGATCTTCCTGTACCAGTTAGTACACTTTCCAAGGTGTCTGAAAAATAATACAGAGTACTGAAAGAACCATAGAAAATACTGATTTCCATCCAAATCATGGAACCCATCAATACATGGTTTACTTTAGCCTTGAAAGCAACATTGTTAGAAAGATTCAGACAAAATGATTCTGTTTTCTCTGGCACAAAGGCTGAAAATTATCATTCCTTCTTCAAAGCCTACTTGTACTTTACATTCTGTTCTTGCTCTTTATGTCTGTTTGCCATGACAAGACAGGAAATACTTTTTTTTTTTTTTAATTACTGATTAAATTATAATATTTTCTTCTGGCCCTACAGTCAAAATCTTACACTAACCTGGCAAAACTCAGTTCTCTCACAAACAATTAGGGTTTGATAGGCATTCAGAAAGCAATGCGACCCTACACAGAGATCCTCTCTGGTAGCTACACCAGGCAGGCAGGCAGGCAGGCAGGCTGCTTTCCTGCACATCCTTAGAAAGTAGCATTTCTCACAGTTGTAACTTCAGGGCACAAATATATCATAAGGACAATCCTGGAATATCAGGCAGTGAATTTGTCTGCTTCATCAATCAATACTTTTTAAGGATAGGGTGTTTGCAGTCCAGACACATTCTGCAAAGTTAATTTTTAAAGGCATAGTACTGCATACATACAGAGAGTGAAATACTACACTTTCGACATAAGTGAGATCTGCAGTGCCTCCAGTGAGACTAGAGAGTATATTGCCTTGTATTCCTTAGGCTGGGACTCTATCCTTTCAGCCCCTTTCAGGCATCCTCTCAGGAGGTCTCATGAGCTGTTGCTCATGCAATAGATATACCTTTGGAGGAAGAATAGCTGTGCAACCATAAGTTAAAATTTTCTACAGAAAAACACGGTCAGTTACTTGGGTCGTCCCATTTGCTGCTCTTGTAATCCAGTTTTCATTGACTTCTCGGGATCTGTATGCACACTCAACACATCTGAGAAATAGGAGCTCTTTCAAATAAACAGGAAGGAGGAAAAAAAAAAAAGGATGTATCCAAACTTAGTGGAATTTTTTTTTACAAACACCACTTTTCTCTGACTCAGTTTGCCAATCTGTATGACATTTATATAAATATTTACCCAGCTCACCACGGGTTGTGAATTTTCATGAATCATTGTTTGTGTAACACTTTGTAATCCCTGAATGAAATGTAGCATATGTATTCAGAGTATGGGTCTGATTAATAGAAGAGAATAACTGCAAAGAAAAATAGATAAAAAATTATCATATCAGTTTTTTTTGCCTTCTTCAAAATTAATTTCAAAGAAATTCTCTATTACAATTGCAAATCTTTCTTTTTAACACAGACATAATATGGTTGATACACATCTTAGTGAAGAATATTAGGACACAGGCTGATGTTAATCAGCATATTGCAGTTGGTTCACTTTTGTTAGGCTAAAAATAAGCAGGTATTGTTAGCATATAGTATTTCAAATTCATGTCTACAATGCTTTATTTTACTCTATATAGAATTATCAAAGTGAATTATTTAAATTGAAACATTGGAACATTAAACGTTCTTAATTCATATGTAGACAAAGTCTTTTCTGGCAAAATTCTTCACGTCGAGAGACGGGCAAACTAAATGAGCATACTGGCTGCTTCACTTAGCTGTCATCTCTCTGAAGGCTGCATGAGTAAGCCTGACACACTTCATCTCTTATGCTATCATCATCTACATGCTTTTGCTGTTGTCTCCCATGTTAAACTTTACAGCATCTTCAGTCAAAGGAATACAAGTGAAACGAAGTGTGGCACTGTAAATGAAAAAAATAACTAGGAGAGAGGTTTCAGAAATGGTCGTAAAGGTTGTGTGCAGACTGCTTTAGTTCCTAGAGAACCAGTGGGTGAGAGCCATATGACACCATTTCAGGAGAAGTCTGCATTTGACGCTTGTCCTGAGCAAGGCACAAAGAACAGCCAACTGTTCAATATTTTGAAGTAGAATGTTGACACAGATTTGAAGCATCACAAGGATTATGAAATTTCAGAGAACAGATTTCTTAAGCAAACGAAATTACAGACGTTAGAGACTGGAAATACATTTTGTCACCCCTTCCTTCACTGCAGCAGGATGGTTCTATACTTCACACTTCTATAGTGTTCTGCAGCTCAGTTGTAGGAGTGCATCTGGAGAGGAAGGATATCTGCAGGGATGTCCCCATACACCTGCCAGTTACACAGGGCACTCTCCTAGGAATGGAATCAGCACCTACTTGAGTGCACATGGAAACCAAAGAGAGGAATCCATGACTGAAGCACATAATTCAGGGTCACACTCACTGCCTGGGCACTGCTTGGAATAGGGAGGAATGAACTACAAATCCCAGGTTCCACCCCATAAATCCCAGTGTGGATATATATGATTGTATAGAGTAAAAACAAATGGCTCTTACATATGTTGTGCAGCATCAAACATAAAACAGAGATGCTGACTCATGCTAGTACATGAGTATCCTCAGATGAAAGACTCCAAAAGTGCAATAATTTTTACATCTAAGCAAATCTACAGATGTTTAGTACTCTGTTCCTAGATTCTCACAGATGCCCAACAGGGCCTGTTTCTGAATCTTTTATATCTTTTTTTTTTTATTTAATATGTAAAAAGTAAACTCTAAAGCTCCAAGCAGATATATAAAAGTTTCTGGCTATGTTGACATAGAAGTAAGAACTATACTGGGAGCACCTTTCCACCTGCATACGTAGCACAGTCCAGCAGCTGGAAACTGTTTTACTATAGATACTTTTCACTGTGGAGCTCTCTATATTTAGTATACCTTCCACATGATTCCTGCTCCCACTGGCAGCCTCCAAGACTCCAGATTCCTCCTCTGCAATGATCCTTACTAAAATGCGGGGTTTCCTGCAAATAACTTACACCCCAAATGCCTAGAATCATAGAATGGCTTGAGTTGGAAGGGACCTTAAAGATCATCTAGTTCCAGCCCCACTGCCATGGGCAGGGACACCTCCCACTAGACCAGGTTGCTCAGAGCATCATCCAACCTGGCCTTGAACACTTCCAGGGAGGGAGCGTCCACAACCTCTCTGGGCAACCTGTTCCAGTGCCTTAGCACCCTCACAGTAAAGAATTTCTTCCTAATATCTAATCTAAATCTGCCCTCTTTCAGTTTAAAACCGTTACCCTCTGTCCTATCCCTGCACTCCCTGATAAAGAGTCCTTTCCCATCTTTCTTTAGGCCCCGTTTAAGTACTGGAAGGCCACAATAAGGTTTCCCCAAAGCCTTCTCTTCTCCAGGCTGAACGATGCCAACTCTCAGCCTGTCCTCATACCAGTGGTACTTTATGTGTGCAGAATGGTTACAAGCTGTGCTCAGACAAATGTCCTACCATCCGCACCGTTACCTGAGCATTCTGTTCACCCTGAAGACATAGCTGGATGTTTGCTTGATGACATCCTATACCTACGGTAATATGAGCTTGATTCTTCTGCAAACAAAAGCTGTAGTTAGCATCAGACTCACTAATTACAACATTCTTTTGTTGTCTTGCTTTAGTTTAGCTACTGGCTTTGGAAGGTCTCCATTTCACCACATAGCAGTGTTTGGTCATTTCTTCCAGAGCTCTTAACACCGAGATCCCATACAGTTTCATATAAACATATGGGTTTCCAAATGATGGTGAGATGCCTTTTCCTAATGAGTGAGGGCAAGTAGCTGTTTAAACCAAAATCAGACTTCACATGTTCTAGTATGCGAGAGTACTAGGAGAAAGGTACAGCCTTTTTAATGCAAAGCTTTTCCCCACAAGCAAGAAAGTTTGATCAGCTCAGTCAAAGTAATAAAGAAACACAGCAGCTGGTCTTGCAGTACTTAATCCACTACTGTTCCTTTGATATCACAAGTGTCATTATACTTAGCAGTGTGCTTCCATTACAGCAATTTTCTTTTAAATACACAGCACTGTCACCAGTTGCCTAATGTATTATGGTCTCTTAAATCATGCTTGAGTTAATAGAGCCAGAAGATCAAATGCGAAGTAATAAAACATAAAAACTTTTAACTGATCCACAGGTCTCAGGAAAACTGCTAGTGGACTAAAGACAAGGATGTGGTTTATCACACTCTGATAATGCCCAGCTGACACAAAGCTCCCCTGATGCCCAGGACAGGTGAGGAAGATTGAAAGCAGCCTGAGAAGGTTTTAGTTTGTGCTGAGAGTAGCCCGTCTCATCTTGAGTGAAAAATTTGACCGATCATTTGGACTATAGATTTTGAAAACTGAGGTATGAATGTTCCTTATGTAAATAGATTGGTTGGTTGGTTTTATTACTTTTGTGTCTTTCCTTGTAACTTTTAAGACTATTATGGGATTACTGGGTTTGTTAGGTAAAATATTCTTTCCCTTGTCTGTTTTAAGTAAGAGAATACAAGTAGAGCTAAAGTATTTCTGCCACCATCTGTATTGTCATAAAATGAAAAATGTTATTTGTTAAAAAGAAAACAAAATAACTCTATAAAAGCGTTAACTGAAACATAACTCCTTACAGTGCATTTAATAATGCTTGGGTGGCATGTCTTCTGAGAGGAATCCTGGATGGTGTTGAAACACATTAGGTTCTTTGCAAGGGCATAGCACGGGTGCTCTTTATCCATCTTGTCTTTATCAGTAAATTGTGCAACAACATGAGTTTCTATCTGAATTTATGAAGGACTTGAGCTTTTGATTTTTTACTAATATGTGAGCTAGGCATGTGGCTATCTGATTTTTTTATATTTTTTTTTGTTGCTTCTATCACCTTCTTTCCAACACTAAATTAATCATGCAGGTGACCTTGGTGGTTTTTATTACGCACAGCAGGTTGTATGAGCTATTGCTGGAGAAGTGTGACATTGCTCAACTAGTGGGGTCCTGTAGCTATTTTTTCTAATGTGCTTTTTACTGCCATTTTTAACTACTGGCTCTATTTTTCTATCATACACAGTTTCTTTAATTTGCCATAAATTAAAAATAATTATGCTGTTAGAAGGAATGTGCAGCATAGTAAAATGTTCTGCTTATAATCAAAAGAGCTGGGGGCTTTTTTCATCGAGGCCCTGATAGTTTTAAAATGCTGTTTTGCCTCTCATCCCTCATTGCCATGAGAACAATGATGCCAAACATGGGGGTGCATAGTCATCCGGGTAACTTCTGCCCCAAGATATTGAGTGAATCAAACTGCAGTTGGGTAACAAGGGTCTTGTAAAAATCCCCTCAAGTCTGAAATGGCACTGCTTGACTGCAATATAGTTATGTAGTACCGTGTGATTCCAGAGAATGAGTGGGAGGCCATCTGGAAACTCCAAACCTGTTGGTCTGATCCCCTAAATTTGCCATAACAGTGAGGGACTATAGTCAATGAGCCCTTACAGCTTATGTTTTAAATTTATCCATGCTTGTGAAGACTTCTCTTTAGCATTAGGGAAGGTAAGGCTAATTCTGTAGCATGGATCTTGCTTTTCGTTCTCATGACGCGTCTTGTGTAATTATGAATGGTCTCACAAAGCTCTATTCCTAAACTTATTTTAGGAAGCGTAACTGAATTCTGTTTCCAAAGCCCATGAAAAGTTGCCCGATACTGTGTTTAAGATGTAGTAACCTGCAGTGGCCCCTCCAACCTACTGCTGGAGCAGTTCCTGACAGGCTCAGGAACTGACAGCATGGATCTGTGTGTATGAGGGGGAGGAGAGGAATTCACTGGGATATAGTACTTAGAAAAACCACCATAATGCACCAGACAGGAGAAAGAGCTACTTTTCTAGTTGCAGTGATGCGTGGAATTAAGCTTGAAACTTTGCTTCAATGTGCAAAACATGAGGTAAATAAGAGGTGAGGTAGTAAAACTGCCGTCTGCTAGCCATCATTCGCCGAGTTCCTTTGGGCGTTGGTCCTCGGATGCCAAGGGACAGTAGGGCTGTAGCAGAGGCTGCTGAGACGTGTCTGTGCCATTAAATTGGCTCTGCAGGTCGCAGCGTCTGCCAGCCAGGTGTATCAGGCGTGCTGATATCAAGAAGTGGAAGAGGGACTACACAACTCTACCCAGGAGGAGGATTAAGTAGCAGTCTGCTTTGCCTTGAGCAAACAGCGTTTCCTTGTCGTTAAATGTTTCTCTCCATGACCCTAATGTTCCCACCATACTTCTTGAATGTGACGGTTGACTATGTGATCAAAGTGACTGAAAGAGGAGAAGAAATTAAACCATGTCCTTTCACAGCACGCAGAAAGCTATTTTTAGGTTAGACATAGCAAACTCATTTGAAAAAAAAAAAAAAAAGGTTAATTAGCATTTTCAAAGGACATGTGCAAACCCAAGGTGTGGACAATGTGGGGGAAGCCAGTGTGGCCGGACAGTCTGCTTACAGCTTCACCATCCCTGGGAGGCGTTCATAAAGCATGTTGATGTGGCACTTTGGGATATGGTTTAATGGTCATGGTAGTGTTGGGTTGAGGATTGGACTTGATGATCTTCAAGGTCTTTTCCAACCTTAATGGTTCTATGATTCAAAGGAACACGTGGACAGATGCAAGCAGCAGCAAGGACGAACAGAAACTCTGTTTTACCTATTTCCTGGCAGTAGTTAGAGCACCGAGCAACTTCAGATGGTTCTTATGGATGCTTCGGACAACGGCGTCTCTTTCCTCTTGGAGGGGAGAGCCCTATAAATGGCATCCCTGTGATCCTCATCAGGAGGTCTCAAACTGTCAAGATCAAAAGCCATTCGGGGCACATTGCTGGGGAAGAAAGGCAGAGAGGTGCATCCTGCACCGGCGGCCCCCGGCCCCGTCTCCTCACCGCGGGGCGGGTTCGGGCCCCGCCACAGCCTTCTCCCTCCCCTCTCGCCTGTAGGCGGCACCGCCACCCGCCTTCCTCCGCCGCCGCCTCCTCCTCCTCACC
>VWZK01018794.1:0-52194 GCA_013396935.1 Baryphthengus martii | reverse complement strand
CCCACCACAGCCCGCCCTGCGCTGGGCACCGGCGGCCTGCCTTGCCCTGCCGCCGCGGTGGGCAGCTGCCCTCGAGGTCTGTGGACTTCAGTTACACCGGCATGTGGACTTGATAATATATATTCCCCACCCACCTCCCCAATGGCACGCTCTTCCCTGCCTCCCCTTCATCTTCCAGCATGGTCATTGTGTACTGAAGTTATACTTGCTCCTGAGTTAACTCTAGGCTTGATGTCTGTAGTCTTTTATGTTTCTCTTTGTCCTTGCTGTTTCTGCTTTTCTTACCTTTTTTTATTAAAAAAAAAATAAAAATGTCTCGGAGTAGATAAAAGCATACATCAGAACTAGGAGGGGAGAGCAACACCTTTGTCCCAATTCAGTCAAATCGACGGTTGGATCACAACAAGCTGTTTTTTTGGGACAAAAGCATTTGAAACAAAGGAACCATTTTAAAAACTGAAAGAAATTTATTTTGTGTCTGGCATGCTTTAATAAATCCAGGTTTTCATTCTTCTCTCTTCTGCCCCCCCTCCCCTGCTATCCTATTTTATCCTAAAAGGAAGTAGAAGAAATGGCATCTCTTAAATCCTGCATCATCCCTATGCACTACAGCAAGCTTACTGTTTGCCTTCTGTTTCAAACATTTCTTTATGCATTTTTAAAGAATGTTATTTTGTACTGGTAGATCCATGAATAGCTGAAGCAGTTGAATGTGCTTGTGATAAGAACATTTCGTCTCCCTAGGATGAAAAGAGCAGAAGACTCATTGTGTGCAGTAATTTTGCAGGTTTTGCATACTTATGTCTGTGTAGCATATTTAGAAAAGTGCAAGTGCAGAGGAGACTTACTGGTTCTTAGGAAAGCCTGCGTTTCTCTGACTTTCTTAAAAAATGTGGACCACTGCATTTCCAAACTGAATAGGCAGAGTTACATCGAGAAATATCTATTGACTTGTTCAATTCTCATCATTTGCATATAATTTTAAGCAGTATTTCGACTAAAGCTAATGCAAACATTGCTGCAGCAATTGACTTATCACCAAGCCTAATAGATGCTTAGAGACAGGAAGCCTATGAATTTCAGGAGTGAAATCATGTGACAGCATCAGATGCTGTATGTATCACTCCAGACAGAAAACCGGCAGAAAATACTTACAAGAAAGCACTAAACAATGGGGAAATCATATAACAGAATACATATGTTAACTTTCCTGCTGGTTCACTGATATGGAGTAAAACATTCTGCCAGTGTCAAAAAAAAACAAAACAAAAAAACCTGCTAGGGATTAAGCATATAACCAGTGTCTACGAATCCTTTGCCTGCCTATTTCTTGAGACGGGGCTTTATTAGCCATGGGACAGCATCACTGATACTCATGAAGCCAAGAACTTCCTCTGTTCAAGCATCTATCTGTCACTGTTATCAGGGAATTACAGCCCCTTCAGCTAAGCTATACTTAAGTGGGGAAACTTCAGGGATGTGTTGCATTGGGTGGTTATTTTGTTATCTATCATCTACCCTGCCTAAACTGAGTCTTGCTGGTGCTCGCAGCGATGGAAGCAGAGAAAATGCTGTTGCACAAATGCTGGTGTGCATAGAGCTCCAGACTGCTGCTAGTATTTAACTCGTCTTGTGTTTTAAAGCTGCCTGGAGAACTTGTACTTACAGTTAAGCGGTGGTCAGCTGTAACTGATGTTAAAAAATCCTGTTTAGCTGTACAGACAGAGTATAAGTGCTACACAGAGCCAGGCAAGCCTTGTTTTTTCCCAAGGGGTCATTTGAAGTGTTACCAGAAAATTGCAAGAAGAGCAAGCTTGGGCTGTCTGGAGATCAAATCTTGTTGGATTTAATGCCCTCTGGCTCATGAGGAGCGCTTTTTTTTTTTTTAATCAACATCTGCTCAGCCTTCTTGATTGGAAAGCTTGTTTTATTTGACATTCCTTTGAAATCTTTTGCTTGGTGATACAGGCTGAAAGATTGCATGAAATGTGTTATCTTCCTTGAATACAAGCTTTGGGAAGGAGGCAAGAAGAGTGAACTCCAGGGTAGAGTTTGCTGGAATACTGGGAAGGAAGCCAGGTGGTGAGATTCTAATTAGGAAAGAAGGATAAAGTAAGGAAAAATAATGAAAAATCAAACTGAGGTAAAGAGATTGGTTGTGATAGTACAGGACTGAGGCCATGGTTCAGGCTTAGCATCCTCAGCATCCATGTAACATGAGAGGAACTCAGCCATGTAACTGAGCTCGAGTGCTGGGCTGTGTTGCAGGATTTACCAAGCCTGAGGTGGAAACGCTGCTTGTTTCTGCCAGGTGGTGGAAAGAATAGTCTGACAGCAGAGACTGTGGGAGCAGCTACCTGAGTCACTTCTTGGTGGTATGTGGGACTGCATGAGCACTCCTCCTTAAGGCAAAGCAAGTGTTTTAGTG
This sequence comes from Baryphthengus martii, assembly GCA_013396935.1. Classification (NCBI taxonomy): domain Eukaryota; kingdom Metazoa; phylum Chordata; class Aves; order Coraciiformes; family Momotidae; genus Baryphthengus; species Baryphthengus martii. Next base: position 49,766 of record VWZK01018794.1, on the reverse strand, counting down.
GTAAACTGACCTGCTTGATGTTGCCTTAAAACAAATTATGGATATTTTTACGTTAGTGATTTGGCTTATGTCCAGCTTGAGTATGACGCATCCTCTGGAGGCCTTCTCAGGTTGCCTTGTGGTGGTTCAGGTCTCAGCACAATCTCATAACAAGAGATCTGAACTCTCCCAATGAAACTAAACCAGGAGTCCTGCTCTGGGAGCATTTCCAGTCAGAGTCCTGCATGACAGATTTGGTTTCTTGAAAGTGCCTCTCAGCTGTAACCAAGTGAGCAGTTCTCATCCACTTGAGGATAAAACCAATGAGGACCCCCACACCATTTGTTAACTTCAAACATCTCTGGCAGTTCATTCAGGAGCGCTATGTCCCACTCCCTTGCAAAATGTAAGCAAACACTTCTCAGCTTTCTGTTGCAGCTGAGAGGCCCTTCAAGAAGATAGTTTCCAGCACTCACAGTAGGTATAGTGCCTGAGTGGAACCAAGTGGTTGAGCATGATGTTGCTAACATATCCTAGTTTGTCTGCAGATCCTCAGGCTGAGTACTCCATACTGGTTCCACTAGCTACAATGACAGATGTACAAAGGAGGGAGCCTGGAGAACAGGAGAAATACAGGAGGTGCAAAGGCTGAAATTGAAAACAATCAATAGATTGAGCACGTGAAATTTCACCTTGTCAGAGCAGATTTAGGAAGCACAGGATACTGTGGTCCTCATGACTATGTCTATATAGAAAATGGTGAGCTCCCCCCTCTCTGGTGGTATTGTACCTAGAATTACTTCATAGGCATTTTTAGTCTTAAGATACATGTCTGCACTAATGTTTTAGCTGAGGCAGAGCGTGTGTTTGTAAAGCAAACATCCCAAGTTGTCCCTGCCTCACTTTGTGGACTAGTCTTGGAGCAGCTGAGAGTAAACAGGAGGAACTGTTTGAGGAGTGTACCATCAGCAACCTAGCATTCTATCCCATGGACCAGATTGGACCTCCTCCAGCGTTTCTATCAGGTGTTTTCCTTAAAAACGAAGTGTCTTTCCCCCATCTATGTAGTTTCAATTTCAAATGCTTATTGGCGTCATGGAGTTTTCTTTGTCAGCAGAACCGCTTCTGTTGATCTGTGCTATGCATTGATGTAGGTGTAGCTCCTGTGGTAGGTATGTATTTGCTTCTTCAGGGAAGGACGTTCAGGTAGGGAGATTAAGGGCCAGGACCAAAACTAAGACAGTTACCCGAGGTCTTGTCTCCACAGCTCTCTGCATCATGTTGCTAATCCACTCATAGTTAACTGATATCTTCTGAAGGTGCATAAGGAAGAAAAAAGCTGGTTTTGTAACGAATGCTTATTTAGAACTGTGTACAACTGGCTATTTCACAAACATAGGAGTTATTTCTTAGCATATATATCATATGCCTCACAAGCCTGTATTGCATGCCTCTGAGTCTGCCAAAAATGAACTGCTGAGCTTCTTAGGACCCCAAAATTGTGATGCTACTGGGATCAGCATGTTGAGCAAAGGCTTCTGTGGCCAGTTCCAAATCACACTGAAAACAGAAGTTTTGCCCCTTTTTTTTAATATATATTTTTTTCACTAGTCTTATTTATATATTTAAAACAAAAAAGAAATTCCTACTTTTCATCGTCCTCCAAGATGCTTTGCGTATTGAGACTTGTCCAGTTTGTTACTTGCACAATGGAATGGGTATGCAGGTGATAGGAATTGGACACCTTAGTAAAAAGCGGTCCTATGGTCATGGGAATTGTTGTCGTCTTCCATAGCTCTGGTAGGCAGTTATAAGAGCAAGCCTCTTATTCCCTCTCCCACTCTGCTTTCGCAAAATCACATCCATATCAACACTGGCTTGGATGCGTGCCATCAAACAGGTTGTGCCTCTGAAACACTAAGATCAATGTGGAGTTTGTTAAACTTGGGCTTGCTAGGCCTTCATGCTGTCAGTGTTAAGCCAGCCTGAGGAGAACAGATGGATTGAAGGAGGAAGAGAGGAGTTCTTGCTGAACCGTTTGAGGAAGAAAGAGGAGCGAGGAAGGGAGAAGAGTGACGGTGCTTCCAAAAGAAGATATGGAAAATGAGACACAACCTGGGCACAGATTAAGAAAAGGCCATGCGATCTACCTCAACTATTTGGAGATACGTGGTCCACCATCAAGGATCTGAGCTAGTCATGTTGTTCTTTGAACCCTGTTTGTCCTGACCACCTACAGTACAAGGCTTCTGGGCCAGGGCTTGTTGTTTTTACACATCTTTGTAATCTTTAGACACTTATGTGTCAATGAGATGTCTTAGAACTGCTGGATTGAGATTTTCCTTTGGAAGGGCAAAAATATTTTGGCATTTTTTTAATACTGTAGGCTGTTTTAGCCAGAGTGACTTTTCTTTCCACCCACCCTTATTTATTGTGTTGTAGGGATTATTTGAAACTCTGGAGGATACTTTTCTTCCAGAGGGGGGAATTGAGTGGTGCAGCACAAGCACAGGAGCGCTCTGACGCACCTTGAACATCCAGTTAACACCGTATGCAAACCAAGCAATTTGGGACTAGATCCAAAAATTAACCAAACAACAAATACAGCAACACCGAAAACAAGTAACTAACTGAACCTGGAGAAAATTTCCATGCGTGTTGTGCTGTATCGTACAGGTTACCATCTCGAGGATGAGATCAGCTCATATTACTGACTATTGTGGGTGTATCTGCTGAAAGTGTTCTGAAAACTTGTCATATTTACTTTCTTTTGCTAGTTTTTCTAACTATTGCTTTACACTTACAAGGTAAAGGATTGGACTATAAAAAAAATGCATACCCCATTTTTCGAAGTAGAAAGAGATGTTGAAGGAAAAAGACTCGCAGTGTTGCATTATGTTAAGAATAAGCGTGTTACGGCAATGCTGTCAATCATCCTGTCCTAGTTTGTATTCTTCCTGGCTCTGCTTTGTTCTTCTTCCCCCTCAGTAATGGTTTTGTAGGAACAGTTTCCAATGGTCTTCATGTCTCTTCTTTCTCTTTTCTTCCCACGCCATCTTCTCCCTTCTTTCCAGTTTTCTGCTCTCAGATCTTTGCCAGAATCATTTGCTATCTGAGACTGGGCACCTAAAACAAAGCAAATGTCCAGTAGGATGGAGCAGGAAGCAGCAAAGGGAAGGAGAGCACTGTGGCACCTCATGCTTCCCTTGACACTGACTTTTTTTCCTATTTGTTGAGAAAGGACATCTTGTCCAGTTACTACACAAGGATGGTTCCTAGGACATGCCTGAAAGTGTGTTTCATGAGTCGTCTTTACCAGCTGGTATAACTTTATTGACCTTCATACCATTCCTTCCACCTTTATCTTCATCACCTTCTCCTTTTGCTTTGTCATGTTAGGGGGATGTTGTGTTACTATATCCCCTCCTTGCTATGAATGTCTCTGTCACCAAATTCCATCCTAGCTTTCATTCTCCACCGCTTACAGAAGCAGCGTTTGATTTTGGTGCTCCTTGGAGTTATCATAAGCTACATAAGGGTGAAGTGAATCTTAATACAGTCACTTTTACAGTTGTTCATAACCCTTGTTAATGGAAACTAAAATTTGGTGAGATTGTTGTGACTTCCAAGTTGAAGAGTCAACTTGTAGCTGCTTGCACATAGGCCTGTCTGAGCAACGGGTTTGGGAAGATACCCCTAAAGCGATTTTTTTTTTTTTTTTAACCATGTTGCCATTCAAAACTTTTCCCTAAAGAAGAGCTTAAATCTGTTTCAACCAAAGCATGGAGTTTGCAATATTTATTGCGGAAACGTAAACTTTCTGGTTTCCATGGTCAAATAGATTATTTCTTCTAGTTCTCCTCACAGCAGACATTGGTAAAACCGGAGCAACTTACTCTGCACGTGCACTTCTGGGCAGCAAATGTATAACCAGGGCGTCCAGCAAGGTCATGTACTTGGAGCTGTCCTGGTTTCCTGCCTCCTGGGATGCAGAATATCTCACTGAGCAGCAAACAGAAGATGAAATAGTAGGCCAGGAAGTTTGCAGAAAAACCTGCAGTGGAATTTTTTTAGTCCTCTGTCTGCAGGTTCCGTTGCTCATTTATTATGGTCCCTCTGCAGATTGCGGGACCACAGGCAGCTAACAGCTGGTGCATACCACTTGATATAGGATGCTCGCAGTTTCACAAATGTGGTGCTTCATGACGTCATCTGACTGACCTACTGCATGGGAGGTCATTATTCTTGATTCCTGTCTAAGGCAACGGTGTGTCTGTAAAATTACGGAAGGACATGCAGAAACTCTCGTGTACTCTACTCTTGTATGTCTGTCTCAGCTCTTTTGAAAAGTAGTTGCTTGTATGCCAAGGTAGTCTGGATGCAATGATGGGAAAACTGGGCACCACATGGACCAGTTTTCTGTTAGATCAGTATGAATTTTGTCTGACCTTCACCACGTTCCTGGGTAAATTATTTGCTTCATCATCCTGTGGCCTGAAAGCTTTGTTTGGCCTTTGTCCTGACACTCCTGGTGTCCTTGTCTTTCTTCTGGTTTTGTTGTCCAAAATGAATGTGAAAGTCCTTAGTTCTGGATGCTTTCAGGATGATGCTTGGTGTGAGGTGGTATTGATCTGGTAGCTGAATTAACTCTGTCTGGTCCAAGCAACTATAACAGATGGTGGAAAGGTAGGGAAAAGGCTAGAGCAAGCACCTATGGTGTAATTCTATTGACACTACAGATCTGCATGTGAGTCATTGATGGGACGATGTTTCTTCCCCACAAACTACTGTGTGTCAGGAAATGGTAGGGCTCTAAAGCAAATCCAGGCTTCAGTTAATTTTGATGGCAAGTGAATACTTCATATTTGACTGGATGAGGGGAGAAAACAAGGCAATGAGGTGGAAGGCAGAAGAGCATCAGTCCTTCACTTTCGGAAGTAGTCATTTTGAGTTTTTCCCATGGAGCTTCTGTAGTAATTAGTCTGGGAGCTAACCAGGCAGCCTCTTTCCATTTTGTGCATCCAGTCTTGTAGGATTTATTCTAAGCTTGAAGGAATGTTGCTACAAAGTGTGATGTTTTATTTAGAACAGACTTCCTCACAGTACAAGCTGTTGTACTGTGTGTCTGGAAACACAGCAAGTAGACCAGAAACACTGCACTGCAAACCGTATAGGTACAAATGAGCCACCCAGATGAGGATGTTGTTTTCATGGGTGACCTCATCGGTGATCAAGTGAATTCATAAGAAGGGGCTAAAATTCATGCCATTTCATAATTCATGCATGTCGGGGGGGTGGGAATTTGCTGTGTGTTGAAGACTGTTTTCAAGCATAAGACTTCATTTTTTTTTTTTTAGTTGATAGATCATCTATTTGGGCCTCTTTTGGATAAAATACACTTTTCTCAACCAATAAAGTAATTTTGTTTAAGGATGGTAACATTATAGTCAGAGACAATGCTCAGATACTTTAATTCCCGTTGAAGTTAAGCACCTGATGATGTTTTCAGGATTTTACAGTACTCTGGAGTATGGAGAACTTCTACTTTTTAACTGTGTGTTTAGTATTAGAAATAGAATGTACCCAGTGAAGTCTTCATCAGTGACCTGAAGTGACTTCATATAATTTTGTCCTCAACATCTTTCAAAATTTTAGTACAGCAGAGCTAATAGAAATTGGTAAGAGTAGAACATTGTACAGTTCTGCATGCATGTGCATCTCTGTTGTTGAATTTTGGGAATTTAGTTTGACTTAAAAAGTCAAGTACAGAACCAAAGCTTTTGTCTTTTAAAGGGCAGAGAAAAACAATGAACTGTGCAGATGCTTCTACAATGCTGAGTTTTGGTTTGATGTCAACCTCTGGCTTATCACTAAGCAAAAATCTATCGAGGAATTGCAGAGTGCACAATAAACAGGATGGTGTTAGAGGTAATTTGCCATGTGAGATTGAGTAAGTTTTCTTGAACCCAAATGCCGTGCTACATGACTGTCTCTTACAGACGTTGTAAGACCCTCTTGATGCTTTCTCGTTTCTGTCTTATGTCACTACTTACCACTTCAAAGAGGCAGTAATGGACTGAAGTGCTAAGTTTGGACTGCAGAATTAGACTTTCAAAACACTGTTTCTGTGGCTTGGGGGAAGGACTTTTTTGTGCTTTTCTACCCCCAGCTCTGCTGTGATTTTAAGCTTTTATTCAGAACTCTTTGTATTGCTGAATTGTGTTCTATATGCTCACGCTCACAGGCTCTTTTAGACAGGACTAAAATTCAGTAAATTTTGACTTCATGTCTAGTCTTTCCCTCCCTCTCCTAGTAAAATACAGCAACATCAAATGTCGATGTGTGATGGAGATTGGGGGGGGGGGAACTTATTACCTGTGACAACATGACCGAAGTCAAGTCTAGCTTATTAGCTTCATCAATCAAGTGTGACATTTTGTTTCAAGGCTTTCTTCTACAGAATGGTTGAAGTTGAATACAACATTGTCTTGGGCACATGGAAATGAAAATACTGTTCTGTACTGAGATGGGAAACTGAGCTCACACACAGCAGGCATCCACTGTTGATCTTTGAGGTGGGTCCTGTCAGTGGCTGCATCTGCTGGTATCAGGCAAAGCCATTTCTGAGCCAACACAAAGCACTTCTGAACCCCATGTAACTGGGGTTTGAGGCAACCTGTTTCTGAGAGCCTTTTCGGCAACAGAACCATTTCCCAGGATGTGTTCTGGGTTGGAGAGGTCTATGCGCTATTCTTGCTATAACTTTCAAAGACCTGTAAATGTTGCATTTGAAATGGTCAAAGATTTTCTATTTTTATTGGATTTTTAAATACATTTTAAAGTGACTTTTGTTCCACCTTTGAGCATGAATGCAGGTTGGAAGGTGCAAATAGGTATGCATCTATTCCAGGAGGTAGTTTGATAAACAATACCTGTGGAGAGTTAGTATGGCTTGACTAAACTGGGGTCCTAGAGTTATTGAGGTTTTATATGTATTTGGGTTTTTTTCTGTGTTATATTGATACTGGCAAGACTCAGTTATTGAGTCTTATTCTTGAATTGTAGGTCCCTTAAAATTATTTGTTCATGGTCAGATTGAGTGGTGGAGGCTTTTGGGTGGGAGCAGTTGGGAGAGATGAGGTAGCAGGCATAATCTTGTTTCATCCTCGAGCTAAGCTTATTTCGTGGGAAACACTGCAAATTACACAGGATTTTAGTAAGAAGCTAGTAGCTGTTAAACTATTAAAATAGCAAGGACTTGGGCACCCTATCTGTTGTATAGAGTACTTAGGTATAACTCAGGATATGTGAGATCTTCCCATAAGATTGACTGTAGAGGAAACAAAGAATTAAAGACTGGGAGCAACCTCAGAGTGTCTCTATCCCAACCTACTTCTCACAACAGGGTCAGGCTTCTCAGAGATTTCATTCAGTTGGGGCTTGAAACCTCAAAGGCTAGAGACTGCACCACCTCTCTGGGCAACCTGTGCCACTGCCTGTCTGTCTTTGGGGGAAAAACTTCCACCTTATATCCAGGCTGAACCTCTCCTGTTTAAATTTATGCCTGTAGTTTTTCACCTTCCTGCCCTGCACTGCTGTGAAGAGTCCATCTAAGACTTCTTAATGACCCCCCTTTAAGCACTGGAGATGCTGTCATATCACCCCAAAGCTACCTCTGCCCTGGGCTGAACAAGCCCATCACCCCCAGCCTTCCCCCATCATCTCCATGACCCCTCTCCTGTTTCTTGGTGTCTTTTGTGTGTTATTGAGGCCCAAAGCTAGACAGTGTCTAAATGTGGTCTGAAGAGTGCTGAGCAGAGGTAGATAATCCCCTCCCTCAATCTTCTTACTGGCTCTGCTTGTGTTTGTGCAGCCCAGGGTGCTGTTGTCTATCTTTGCATACTGCTGGCTTGTGGCCAGCTTGCTATCCACTGGAACCTCAAGGGAAATTTCATAATGTATATCAGCTATTCTTTCCCTTTCTATTTCTAGTTATCACAGATTGGTGTTCAGGGTAGAGAAGCATTAACGTGTTTTCATCAGGAAAGAAAAAAGAAGTATACAGTAGCAAAACACTTTTGGTGACATTAGGCTTAAGATTGTTGTCCCTCACAAATGAATACACGCAGGCTTTGGAGGTGAATGAGGGATAGGTGGCAACCCAGGATGCAACTGGAAAGAAAAATTGCAACCCCAAATCAACATCATGATGGTAGCTGGTGGCATTCAGCTCAGAAGAACCTACTTTGAAACTGTAACAACTAAACCTAAAAATAATGAATGGATTTTTTTTTTTTCTTTGCACTCAAGATGACTTTTGTGAGAAGTTTGGACAAACTGTAATCTAATGATCCATGTAAACAGTCATGTATTCAGCCTGCTCATCTTAGTGGTTCTGATAATTTGTCTCTTCAGCACAGCTATTCTTTCTTTATAATTAGAATATAAGCATTCTAAAAATGTTTGCAATATGCCAGGTGAGTCATTAGCTTGCAAGACAAACACTATGAGGAAAACTACCTTGGTTTTGTATTTTACTCTGAAAATATGGTCACTTATATTAAGTAACACAGCTGGTTTTCCCTCAGCTGTATCTACAGCTTTTTTAAAGACAAACAAAGCAAACCCTCAGCTTTGAATAAATAAGTGTCTTTTAAGACTTACTTTCGACTTCTTTCAGCTTCCAACAATTGTTAACATTTCAGATTGATGCATGTTTTACTATACTACTTAAAAGATCATAGAGTCACAAGAATTCACATAGTTAACGTTTATTTAAGGAAAGCATTTATAGTTTTGAGACAGATCTTTGTGATAGTTGTGCTTTTCTATGTGATCGTAGAAATACTGCTTCTCTTCCAAGAAAAGCTACAGCTAGTTTTAGGAGAGGAAACTCCTGTCTCATTTAAGGTAAACTGGATTAAACAATTGGCAGTGAATAGGTATGTGGGTGTGGTGTTGGAGGGGGAGGAAGCTGATTTGTATGGAAGTGATGGGGTATGGGATAAAATCCTGCAGGCTGAGAAACTCTAGCATACGGGAGAGCCAAACTGTATCCTTGCTCATTCATCCTCGATCTAGAGCCTCAAAACATGAGTCTCTTCATGACAAAGAGCAAACTTTAAACATTGGGCCAAGAGGTTTTCAGTGATGGATCTGTTGTTATTCATATAAACTACTTCTAGTGAATTAATGAAAGACAGCTAACAAAGTCAAACCTACTTGTCTTTAGGCTTATTCCAACTGCATGACTTAAAATCAGAAAAGGCTGAAAAGCTGCCCCTAAAAGAAGAGGGGAAATATCTGTCACGTTCCTCAGTGAGAAAACGTCAGTGTGTATATTTTAAGCTGCAAGATTTCTTAGGCTGCAGAAAACCACTGCTGCAAGTTCGTATGAGCGAAACCATGTAAAAGCACAAACTCGGGCTCTCAGAATGGTGAGTGGGTGAGTGCTGTGGCCAACAGGCTGCTCCCCACGGGGTACCTGCCAGCTCTGGGCATCCCGCTGCTAATCTGGCACTTTCTGACAAAAGTGATATTTCAGAAGTGCAGGAAGTTGGGTCTTCAGAAGCCTGTATTTCAGTCTTTCCATAACTGCTATCAACTTCTCAACAAAATTGTTGTGCTCTTTCTTTCAACAAGATCACAAACATTCATTACCCTGATTGTCTGTTACTTGTAGAAATCTTTCTGATATGTGCCTTTACCACAAGTGGATCCTGAAAACCCTCCTGATTTGAAAACATCCAACTTGCTGAGGAAACTCTTTTCTTAAGAAAACAAGAAGCTGTAAGGCAAGTTCTTCTCCCTTACCACAGATCCTTTTTTATCTAAGCACACCTAATGGCAATTGACTGAAACTTTACGGGCAAACTCTGAAGTGGTATAAATGTCATCCAAAGCTATAGCTGTTGCTCTTGTTCACTGAGATGCTGTAACAACTTTACTGGAAGTAAAATGGACTACTAGTTTGTTGTATGGTATTTTCTTTCTTTTTTTTTTTTTTTCCACTTGAAAAAAAATCTATTACATTTTCAGGAGAAAAGAGGCTAGCAGAAATTAGGTCTTGTGGCTTTGCAGGTTTGTGAGTAGTTGAGCTTTTGCTGTGAATTGTGGTAACAGTTGTTTTTCAAGAGTTTAAACAATGTTTTCTTCACAGAATAATCTTTACTGAACTCCCCTAGAGGATCACTCATGAAGGTATATGGTAATTGGGAATGGTGCTTTCCAGTCCTACTTGTTTGAAGGTGACAGTAAATTCTTGCCTTCCAATTTGGCTTCCTGGCTTAGTCTAGATGTATTGACATGCTTAATGACATGTGTATTTGCGTGGCCCCATAAGTGAATTGTTGCAAGAATTGCAGAGCATGACATTAATTTCTATCCCTGTGCTTAGCAGATGACAGCATTTACAAAGCCTGCTTGTCATGCCTGAAAGTAAGCTTTTTACCTTATGAACCAAAATAACAGCATGGACTCTGTACTTTGGTGCTGGAAGTCTTGCCTCTAGGTCTTGAAAATGTTCTTGGTAGAGTAAGGTGGGATTTGATTGATTTGTTCTCCAGGAGGAAACTGCTTTTGAGGCCATAGCCTTTCTGTGGACCTGATTATTGGTGGGACCTGTGCTGTAGGGGACAAGCTGCTGAAGCCTGCAGGGTGAACTGTTCTTCTCCAAGCTGGAGGGCTTTGTTGACTTCTGTGGCTCAAGGACTTTAATTGTAAAGTCTTTCTGATGAATTCCCAGACTTGTTTTAATCAAAAGGGAGAAAGCAAGGAGAACTATCCTTGTAATTCCAAGGGTGGGCTTTTAAAGAAATCCAAAGTTGGCCCTTCTAATCACTAGTCATGTTTTCTGTGTCACTTAGGCTCTTTCTTGACAACCAACGATGTTCCTTTGAGTTTAGCTTTTTACGTAAAAGGCAGGAGTCTGTGAACAGCAGTGTTGACTTCTTAAAATACAGTTTTTGAAATAGTCTAATTTTAATGAGCATTTAAAACAAACTTATAATTAGCTGTAACTGTTAACTGTTCTTGAAGTGAGAGTATCTTGAAGCTCCTACCATGATGCGCTTGGACGAGCAAATTCTGGAGTTCAGGCAAGTGGAACTTCACATCTCTTTAAAGCAGTAGTAAAGAAGCAGCATCGTTTTCTGCAAGGACCTTGATCAGAAACAAGAAGAAGCTGACCTCAGAAACTGAGGCCAGCACACACTTTTTAGAGGTGGTTGATTTGACAGCTCCTGGCACTTCTGGCGTGTTCCTTACACTGCTGCCCTATGGGTCAAATATTGTGGTGAAGCTTCCTTTGTTCAAGTTGATGCTAAAAAGCTGAGACTGACTGTGAGAATCTTTCACAAACTGTATCTTTTAAACAGCAAATTATTAGACTGGAGAAGAGGAGCAGGTTACATCCCCTCCAGTTTTTGCCTATCTCCTGCACTTGCTATTGTTGAAGACCTATCAAAAGCTGTAGCGGGAAGTGTTAGGAGTCTGCCTACTGTGTCGATTAACAAATGAAGAGTTTGATGTTAGCATCTCTCTGCCCTTGTAAGCAGGTGTCACTGCAGCAAGCACCAATTACAGTTGTATTCAGGGGACAGCAACATGATTCAGCCAGTCAAAGACAATATAAACGAATGAAGCTTTCACACTTCAGGGATTATGTATTTTTAGCCAGCTGTATGTGATGTAATCCAACAAGATGTCCACATTTTTCTGGACTTAAATACTTGTTCTGTTCCTGTCAGCAGGCAACAGCATAGTGTAAAACTTGCAAGTTACAAAAGGGGAAGAGTATGAGAACAAGGCAGAGCAAGATGATTATTTTTTCACCCCCCATTAGTGCTGATAGATCCTGTAAAAGAAAACGTATTCTAACTTTGTCACAAAAGAGGCCAGATTTATTTTTTTTTTAAGGCCTTCAGGTACTTTTCAGTGCTAGTGTAAAACAGGCTCTTCAATCATTTCTTAACAGCGCAGCTTTCATTCAGGCCTCTGTTTGTACTAGTACAGAGCTCAAAAATGTGGTCTTGTTTTCTTTAAGTCTTGGATCAAGCTGTCCCAATAACAGATGTGTGTAGCAGTACCCTGTTTTCTGACCGCAAGTAAAAGTGGTTTTTCTTTTCCTTTTACAGAATATGAAGTACAGTAATCTGAGAAGTCTGCATCTATTAGTCAGATATCACTTATATGTGAATGCTCCATTTTAGAAACCTGAAGTAAAGAGGTGGTGACTGGGGAGAATCTACAGTATATGGACAGGGTTATATTTACTTCTTCGGGAATTCTTCCTTTTCCTATCTTCTAGTGAAACTAAATGGTAATCATAACGAAAATTAACTGTAGGACATCAGATCTTGGAATAAATGGGCAATCTGGTCGACTATATTTATTAAATGATACATATGAAGTGATAAAATAAAGTTAGTCACCAGAAAAATTGATTACCTGATGTCTTCTATAGTGAATTAAATCAGGATCCAGTAGTTCTTTGCTTCCGTGCTGCTCTTACCCAAGGTCTCCAAGTACTGCTGCAAGTCCCAAGGAACCGAAGGTTTTTAACAGTGAGCAGAGCGTATCTTGAAACTGCCCCTCGGAAGCTGCTATGAATAAGATAGGTGTTTGAAGAACACAAAATCTGTGTGAAATTGTCTAGATTTTCATCAGACTTTCTGATATTTCTGTACTCCTATTCAAATTTTTTTTTTTTACCTTTCTGAAAGAGACATGGTAGTATAGTCTAGTCAAAATATGTGCTCAGGCTGAAGAGTGTGAATAAATTATGGTTTTTCATTTTGTTTTTATTGACATTTCTTCACATCTTTTCTATATATTTCCATAGCTGTTTGTTTCAAGACCAATTTAGAAAACTAAAATACCGCTTCCTTTTATTTTCTGTTAGTAAATATGTCTCGATTCTATTTCTACAGCACTGATATCGCCTGCAAAGAGGTCATCAGTGATCAATAGATTACAGCTGCAGCAACACAAACCAAACCGCCACCATGAAACACTTCCTGAGGTAACTGTTCTGTATTTTTTCAAATACAAGTAGTACAGGTGTAAACCAGCTTATACTAGATTGCTTTCTGTTCACCTAGATTTCACTATTTAATTAAATCTATTCTAACTTAAAATTTCCTTTCCCATTCTTTATAGAAGTGAACAATGTGGGAACTGTCTTGTGGGATTGGAGCAGTGGTGTATCAAATCGGTAATGCCTGGTATCTCAGGAGAAAATAAAAGAAACAGTAACTTAGAACAGCTCTTGAAAAATGCTGAGCATTTTCTTTCCAGTTGTGTACTGGTTGGATTTTTGAAGGGTTATTTGTGAAAGTGGAGAAGGGGAGATGCTTGGTGAAGATGTGCAAGTGTTTTTGAAGCTGATTGTGCTCGATTCGGGGAGAAATGTCTGTTACTTGTTTCTACCTATAACTTGCGGTTGTTTCTCTATAAAGCAGGGGTAGAGTGGGGGACTTAGACACCACCTATAGGTGCAGAAAGCACATGTTCGCTTTGTTCTGTAGTCAGTGGAGAGAGTTGATCAATCCTAGAATCTAATACAGATCAAGAGCTTAATTTGTGTATAAACCAAAAAATTCATATTCTGTCTGGTTGGGAAAAATCTTTTCATGAGAGCTGAAACATATGCTTCTGTACAGAGCATCTGTCACTGCATTTTTCTCTCTTTTTAGACTGTATATAGCAAAGAATCTTATACACTATGGATATCAACACCATTACCTCTAGGCTGATCATCTGTAGTGATTCTACTGCCAAGCCAGCCTTGGCTTAAGTTTTTCTGTGGGGTGTTTGGGTCAGTCTCCTCAGTCATCTTGAGCCAGCTGCAAAAGGTGTCTGTAAGCAGGACATACACAGGTTAAAAATATAAAGCAATTTGCTTACTAACAGCCAAGATTTAATGACTATTAGGCTAAGCATTAGTGTGCTCACCACCCTGATAGGCACCAGTCAGGAGAGGAAAGGATTGGCCTCTGCAGCTCTATGGGCCCAAGCCCGGATAGTCCCAAGCCTCCCACCAACTCCATTCCAAGTGCTGAACAGAAAGTCGGATTGAGGGATAGGGGAGGATACAGAGCACCTCAAATAGAAGAACACCTTTGAAGTAGGAAAGCTATTCTATTTGTTTACAAGCATCTGCATTTTCTTCTTTGCTGTTAATCCTCTGACATGAACTGATATGAGTACTATATTCTTCATAATTTGTAAATATAGAAGAAATATGGGGACATTAAGAAATTAACTGGGGTCATCTGCCAAAAAAAGTGCTTACTGGGGCTGGTGAGTTCTGTTGTATGTGATAGTGTTGCAGGTTTCTGTGATAGAGAATAAGACAGTGAAGGTTGGAGCTGCAGGGAGATACACATGCAAGACAAGGATATTAAGCCTTCCAGCTTGGAAATCAGCTGGAAAATAAACAAGTTAACGTATATTGTGTCCCCTAGTGTTTGTCCGTTACCAATAGCAGCAACCACCCAGGAGATTGCTAAAAACATCCTTAACTGTTTGTGAAGGTCAAATGAAGGGCTGAATGTGCTGTACTGGTGGTGAGAACTGCTCAGTGGCACAGTGTTTTATTAGTTGTGCAACATGGAGCAGACACGGGACTAGCTGATGCTAATTGTATAGATTATGTCCATGTTTAAAACCAATGAGTTTAGTTAAGCCCACACAAACTGCAAGTCATCTTGTTGACTGCAACATAGAAAATGCCATAAAATAGATGGAGAGGGGAGCAGGGCTTTCATCTGTAAAGTTAAGACAACCTCAAATGCTCTCTCTGAGTAGTGACAGTGGTTTACCTGCAGCAGCTTCATGCAGCAGATACTCACCTGGAAACCCAAGGAGGACTTACAGCAGTGGGTTTCAAATCCAGCTTGTTGTCAGAGAAGACACTCAGCTGTAGGCAGACTTTCCACCCAGCTCTGAGTTAGGTTTGTGTACTGGAGGTGCGCTGTAGTCTCTCCTGCTGCTATCAAAGGGCGTGCTGCATCAGGGCTCACTGATTGCTACTGGAGTTTGTCTTCTAAACAAAATGCTGCAGATGTGAGTACAGATAATGAGGAATTAGTATAATTTGCATGCTGCTTTTGCTGTGCCTACTACTCATCTCTTGGACCATTGACATGGCTTCTTATAATCAGCTTGACATCTCCTGTCTCTCTTTTGACATAGTCTATTTTATATTTAACATTAGTGAACCATCTTTTTTTTTTCCTCTCAGACCTATCCATTTAAGAGGCCCTGTTTAACCTTCAACCATTCTGTGACTCTGTGGTTAGCAAGGTGTAAAGACAGCTCTGGTAATCATGAAGTTCAATCCTCTCGCTCAGAGCAGAGTCAGCTTCAGCAGGTTGCTTGCGGCTGTGTCCAGTCACATTTTGAGCATCTCCAGGGATGGAGACTCTGCAGCCTCTCTGAACAACCTGTTCCAGTGGTTCGACTCTTACAATTTAAAAACAGTAACAAAACAAAAATTGGAATAAAAACACCTTTATGTTTAAATGTAATTCCTGCATTTCTATCTATGCCCATTGTCTCTTGTCCTGTTGCTGGGCACCACTGTGACAAGTCTGGCTTTGTCTTCTTTACTACCCCAATCAGGTATTTATGCACATAGGTAAGATCCCCCTGAGCTCCTAGCTCTCAGTCTGTCCTTCTACAACAGATTCTCCAAATCCCTTAATCACCTTCATGGCGCTTGGTTGGACTCTCTCTAGTATGTCCATGTCTCTGCAGTACTGGGGGGCCCAGCCCTGAACATAGTACTCCAGGTGTGTCTCACCAGGGCTGAGTACAGAGTATGATCAGTATGATCCACAAATATATGGAGCTCTAAGAGCCTCACATGAAAGGCAATGGAAAGGATAAAAGTTTGAACGCTCACTGCTCTGCCACAATTGAAGCAACTGATTACTTTTATACAAGTAATGCTTGTACATCCTCTTATTAAAAAGCAGTAAAAATGTTTGCTTCGTGCCACTGACAACACTGGTTAAACGGAGTTTTACGTGAAGGGGATGAATTTGTTCCTACTGATGTTTAGAACAATAGACAAGTATGCAGTATCCCTTAAAAAAACTTATGGCATAATGTCTTATTGTTTTCAACATGTGTTTTTACTTGAGGGCTGTGGTGGGTGGTTTAGTTTGTGGTCGGTTTTTTGTTTGTATGTGTGGTTGGCTGTTTGTTTTTTTTTCTTTAAGACATACTCTGAAAAGTAGTCTTTACCTGTTCCAAAAATGGCTCAGCTCTGAAGTTACCTATCTTCCCTGCCAGTCACTATCTCTACTTTAACTGGAAAGTGGAATTGTCCTTTAAATGTCTCATAGTACACTTCTAACACAAAGTTGAGCCATTGAACAAGACAGTTAAGAAGATAGAAGATACATGTTGTGGTGCCATGCAGTAAGACTGCTTTTAATAAATTCAAGCCCTACAGTATTTGAACAATTGCGAAACTTGAAAATAAGTCTTAAACGGAATCAGTTGAGTGTGCAGTCTCATTTCTCAATCTGAATTACTTCTTCTATTCCTGCCCTTCCCAGGATTGTTATTGCACATCTGAATAGTGAAGAAAGGGCCCATGTGTGCACAAATAGCAGTTACTTTGACATTTAGGTCTCTTATAAAGATATATTTATTTTATTCTAGGGGGAATCCTTATTTAACAGAAGTTAATCTCTGTTTTTTTCATCTACGTACTTTCAAAAGCTGCTGCTCTCCTGTGGAAGAAGAATCTTTTTTTAAACAAACAGTCTTGGAATAACTCTAAATCCCTACATTTAGATGAGTGCTGCTGGCCAGTAAACTCCAGGACTCGTGCTCATATCTCTAATTCAAGGCAATGTCCAAATGAAAACAGCTGTTCTAGGGTTCTTCCTCAGCTTACTCTGATATGAATTATTTGTAAAGTCTGAAATATTACTTATGAAATAATAAAACTGTTTCTCAGTGAAATATGTTTAATCTTTCAGTGCTTTCTTTTTGTAAAGGAGTTTTGAGGAATCTGTCAGTGATGCTTCCACTTTGACTGTAACTTATCTTAAACATCTGAAATAACTTGGAGAATCAACTGTAGCAGGCACTTATGGTTTTTTCCATAAATCCTAGAAACTTGACACCTTCTCTTGATCTATTGCAAAACAGTCTGTAAGCAACAGCAGACTTTAAGCTAAGTTCTGTCTTACTGGAATCGCATGAGATAAAACTAAAATCAAGCAAGCAAAAAGCAAGAGCAGGGAATGTGTGGAAAGCTGCTGTTAAAAACTACTCTTATGTCTTCTTTAGTTGCCACGGTGACTTGCTTTCATGTCTAAATGGAAAGATAAGATGGATTTCACTTGCCAAGTCTGTGAAGGCACGGAAAGAAAAAGATTCTCGTGTTTTAAAGCAGCTAATAGCAGGTCTGCCTGTGACAAAAACAGTGATTGGTACCTTTCTTCTTGATTGACCTTTATACAGGCAGTAAGTTATACAAATAAACCAAGGATAATCAAGTTAATTAGCTCCTAACAAGGTAGTATAACTTACCAATTTGGACAGCTTGTCATCCATAATTCGTGTGTCCTTGACTTTTCAAGCCGTAATCAGAATTCTTGGGTAGACAATATTGGTGTGTAATGTCTTTCTTCTCTGAGCTAGGTATGTCCTTCAGGAAAGAGTTGTGTAAGAATCTCTCCTATCTGTGGGAAACTAAACCAGGACACACAGGAAAGAAAATTATGTGTTAAGTAGATTCAGTGATTTTTATTTCATTCTTTTAAACTAGTGGGTTTGGGGTTGGTTTTGTTGTTTTTTTTGTGTTTTGTTTGCTTTTCCACTCCCTCTTCCCCTCCCTTCCCTCCAATTTTAAGTCCAGTCACTAGCACTGGGTAAGTGGTTAAGTTTTCATTTTACCCAAAGTATTTTTTCTGTTTGTTACTAGCTCTGAAATTACCAAGGAAAAGGAATAAGCACCTTTTATTAGTTTCAAAAATGTTTCCGAGTAATTAATCTCTACTTGCTTTCATGTCAGCCAAATACCATATGTTGCATTATACATACATCTTGCTATTTAGACAAACATACCTCACACAGGAAAGAGCTTCACAGAAATACTAGAGAACTTCAAAAACCTTTGCTGAGATTTTCTTCTGCCTATTTGTCATGGAGAAGGCTGTCTAGAGCCCGTCATCTTTAAATATAAGCCAGATTTCATGACAATGTGATGTTATACTGTCATTGGAGAGAGATGGAAATTCTAATACCCGTCACATGCCGTTCCCATCACACTGACCCAACATTAGTTGGGCTAGTCAAGGGGAAACCTTAAGACTCCTTGCTGAGAACCACTTTTGTCCTTTCCTTTGTAGTGTCAGGGTGTGAAAGAACATGTTCAGTTCTCTCTGGTTCTTGCTGCCACGTGCTTTCTTGCATCAGGCAGAGCAGCATGTGCCATGGAGAGGTGCTGTGTCTGCAGCAGCAGTACTCTTACATTGCGTTCTTTTTGGCTCTAAATTTCTGTATTTTTGCAAGGATCCTGGCAGTTGTAGAATCCCATTTCTTCATTCCCTCCCTCATGGAAGAGAACTCTCCAGAACCTCTGCTGAGCCTCATTACTGCTGATAAAGATCAGTTGCTTTTTTGGTGTTGCAACATTCGTGATAGTCTTTGCAAGGTACTGACTACCTAATTCTTTTTTTGCTTGAAGCTGTCTTTAGCAGGAAATTGGAACTCAGGTAAATTGTCATAATGCAGGGAAGATATGGAAGAGTTAAAGCTGATGTTTGCCAATTATAAAGAAGAAAAGTTTACATTTCTATGACACTTCAGGCTATTGTGGCGGTAGCTTTGAGCACTGGGTAATATTCTATCTGTTTCTTGCAGGCATGGCAGGGAATACATTTTCTGTAGTGTGGATCCTTTCTGTGAAATGAGTTGGGAGAACTACACTGAGTTCATTGGTATTGCTCAGGAGCTAACATAGAATCACAGAATCATCTAGGTTGGAAAAGACCTTCAAGATCATAAGAGTCTGACAGTTAACCCTACTCTACATGTCCACTGCTAAACCATGCCGCTAAGCATATCCACATGATTTTGAAATACAGCCAGGGATGGTGATTCAGCCACTTCCCTGGGCAGCCTGTTCCAGTGCTTGGCAACCCTTTTAGTGAAAAAATTCTTCCTGATGTTCCAACCTAAACCTCCCCTGGTGCGACTTGAGGCTGGCTGTTGTCCTGTCACTTGGGAGGAGACACCAGTACCCACCTCTCTACAGCCTCCTTTCAGGTAGCTTCTGGTGTCCAAGTGATGGGTGTCAACAACTGGGAATGTGTAACCCTAACTTCTCATGGGGCGATGAGGAGTAATCAGAAGTTAATGCCACTGTGCCATAGTCAAGACACGTGGATCATGCTACACTTCCTGGTGTGTTCCTGTTCATGATACGCTATGTTTTGTTTTATAGCTACCAGTGTCTCCACTTTACTTACATGAACTGAAGTGTGTAACAGCTAACATAAAACTTGTCTTACTTAATCACCAGTGTACTTTTATTACAGGACTTCTTCATGCAAGAATTTCCTTTTATAAAGAACAACCTTGCATTACTTTTTATGCTGTTCATGTTACAAATGGAAGATTTCAACTGTTGTAAGCTTGAGATGGATGAGTAGTAGAAAATTGAAGGTATCCACAAAGGTTAACTTCCTTCTATAAGCTACCTAGTCAAAACTAGTGTTTGTTTGCTTTATTAGTAATAGGTGCTAAGTATATTTTAGTGAATTACATATGTAGTGTTTGTGCTGTAGTGACATGTTTTTAGTAAATGCATTTTCATTGGTTAATCTCTTTGCTTTGGCTGTGGTTTGCATAACTTCAGTGGGGAAAGTGTTTGCAACTGTGGAAGGTCACAGCTCTATCCCATGTAGAGTTTTTCCTTTGATATACAAATGTGTCACTGAGCCTGAAGGCAGGAGCATAGAATTCAAATGCACCCAATGCCTCCCCACACCCAAAACTTATCCACAATACAGTAAGCAGCAAAGTTTTGAGTAATGAAATGGGTTGTGATGTTTCAGCTCTGGAGGCAGTTAAATGTAGGCATGAACTTTGTTAAAGTGCGTGGTTTTTATAGGAGCTATGTTGCTCGTTAGAAGAAAATCTTCTTACATGGGCTGTTTAGATGAAGTTGAGTCTTCCCTCCCTTTGAGCTCTCTGGGTAGGGAGTTGCTCTAATAGAGACTTGACTTTTGGTAATAAAGCAGGCCAAAAGAAAGCAATGCTAGTTTCTACTACAAATGTATAATTAACCCCCAGAACTTTTGTTTTACCACACTCCATCTTCCAGTTTGTCATTAATCTCTTGCATTCATTTCTCTGGACCTTCAGTGTGACTACAGAGCTGGGGAGGCTGAGGGATGGCTATAGGTTGTGCTTGGATTTTTCAGGGGTAGCGGACTAGCCAAATCTGTGAAGGTTGATATCAAATACCTACTGGAAAACCAAAATGTCCAATATTAGTCTTTGGTTTTTTTTCAAGTCACTATTAAAAGTTACAGTTGAAGGCATTAGTTGGCTTTGTATGAGATTGACTTACACTTAGGATTGTTGGAAACCCACAGAATAGCTGTTCAGCTGATGATGGACTTGCCTCCTAGTAACTTGTCTTGTTCTTAATACTGGAGGTGATAACCTCTGTGAGGCGTGTATGAACTCGTCACAGTAGCGTGTTCTGGCATATCTTGTGGTGGGTGGAGGGGCACGATGGAGGGGAGGCAGGGAACAGACAGACACACAACACCTAATTATTTCGGTGTCAGCAACTGAAACTTTTTTACTTGTCTAAAACTTGATTCCAATGTGGGAGTGATTCCTCATTCTTTAGGTTTCACTTTGTGCCTAAAATAGAGGCTTCCTGTTGCGTAAAGACAAGGAGGTTGCCTGCATGCAGGCGTTTGGGAGTGCTAAGTGAATTAACTAAAAGTGTGAGGATAAAGTAGATGCTTTTAAAGCATGTTAAATACTTGTGTGGATGCTCTCTATTTAGACATAAAATGAATTCAGTTCCCTTTAGCTTAATCCTTCTTCAAGGGGGATTAATCTAAAGTGAACATAAAGCAGATTAATCTCTTGTGTGGATGTTAACATGAGTTAACTTACCTTCCCTGAATGTCCTTCTACACTATGACCTTCAGGGTGTTTTTAGGAAGAGATGGAGCTCTTCAGGCTTTAATAAAGTTATAATTGATTTCAGTATTTGGAATTCTGTGTGTCAGAATAATGATTGCGCTCCATTGAAAAGGATAATACAGAGTCACCTCACAAATAGCTGTCCTTTGAAAGCATTAGCAGCACATGGAGGAAATAATGGGCTGATGATGAATCCACATACGCACAGGCTTAGAACATAGTGGACCAAATTATTTCTGACCATTTAATGTCAAGCTAGCATATCGAAACCATATTGAAGTTTTCCTATAGTATAATCATAGAATATAATCACAGAGAGGTTGGAAGAGACCTCTGGAGGTCATATGGTTCGCCTCTCCCTACTCTAGCAAGGCCACTTAGAGCCAGTTGCCCAGGACCATGTCCAGATGGCAGTGTGTCCGTTATCTGGTCATTGCAATTTAACTTTTCTGGCATGTGCTTCTGAACCCAAGAACACTGGGTGGATCCTTCCCTACCACCTCAAGTCCTGTTGCACCCCATGGGGGTCGACAGTTGAGTAATGTGGCAGAATCTGTGTCTTCATACCTATAGAGAAAAGAAATCTAAATTGTGTCCAAAGAAGATGTAGCCCATGAAATCTGTTTCTGGGGTGTGTTATGTAATTGTGGCAGCAGTATGTGGGCTTTGGTAGCAACTGCAATGCTAATGAAATTTAAAATAGAGTATTTCTCATGAATGCAGCCTTTTTCAGGCTTTCATAGGATTGTAGGATACTTCAGTCTGGAAGGGACCTCAGCAGGTTTCTGATCCAACATCCTGCCCACAGCAAGTCAGCTCTGAGGTCAGACTGGGCTGCTCAGAGCTTTTACCAGTCAGGGCTTAAAAACCTCTGAGAAAGGAGACTGCACAGTGTCTCTGGGCAACCTGTGCCACTGCCTGACTGTCCTCATGTCGGGGAAAAGCTTCTCCTTATATCCAGACTGAACCTCTTTTGTTTCAGCTAATGATTGTTGTTCCTTATCTTCCTGCCCTGCACCAGTGTGAGGAGCCAGCTCTGTCTCCTTCATGTTCTTCCCACAGGTACTGGGGGCTGCTGTTGGGTCCCTCTGAAGCAGTTGCTGCTCTAGGCTGTACAAGCCCCGCTCTGTCAGCCTCTCCTTGCAGGATCTGTACTCCAGCCCTACCATCTCTGGGCCTTCCACTGAAATCCATCCGGTTTATCTAAGCCTGTCTTGTATTGCTGGGGCTTAAAACTGGTTATAGTATCTAAATGAGAGTTTTCTTGGCTTACTGTGAGTTCTGTACTTTGAGAAATTGCATAGTATTAGCACTGTATAACAGCTTATTTTGGGAAGAGCTGGCAGTCCTCGGGACTGACTCTTAAACACCTTCTCTCCTCCAGGAGGGAAAGTTTTATTTTCCTTAATTGTTAGTCTCCACTCTTAAGGACCTGTTGATTCATATTTGTCAGGATAACCAGCTACTCTGTTTGGAGCAGCTGGGTACAGAGAAAAAGCTCAACCAGGATGTAGTGGTTCCTTGGGTCCTCAGCAGCCATGAAAAGAGAGTGAGCTGTGCTCCATTTTCATGTGGTCCTGTTTCTCCAAAGAGCTGGTAGGAAGTACATGACCTTTTTATTTTAAGGGGACAGAGTTTTCTAGCATGATTTAACACTTACCAGGGTAAAGGTTTGCAGTGTGAATGCTGCTTTAGCTTTAAAGGTGCCCTTAGGCAATGGGAATTTGGGGTGAGAAAGTACCTTTTGTTTGGGTGATGACTTTGTTGAACCAGACTCTGCTCAAGACTCTTACTTTCAGGCTTCTTCTTTTGCCAGGATGTTTGTCCAGGTATGCCTGTACTTCTACTGCAAATGCTTGTGGCGCTGCCTGAAATTCGTGGTCAGGAAACTAACAGGTCAATGTGAGTTGCAAAGGATCTGTTACAATACCAAACCTGGAGCTGCCAGAACTATGAAAATAGGTAACAGCAAAATATTTAGTTCTGCATGCTTTTGTGCTTTTCTGCATGTGCTAAAACTAGTATGACTTCATTCTTATAAATAAATTGCTCACTTAATCCAATATAAATTTAGCCGGTCTGACATGATGCTTTCAAAAACTGTTCTCTTACAGAGGCATCACTGAAAGGTTCAAAAAGTAAGGTGAGTGAAAGATCTCATTATTCACCTTTTCTGTTGTGTCCTGTGCAGTTGGTTTGTCCTGTTTCATGTTTGCTTACCTCAAATCACTTCAAGGTTTGATACAATTTTACATTGAAGACATTTTCTACTGAAGAGAGTCTTGTGTCCACCATAGCAGGTGATCTTGCAAAGTCAGGAAGAGTGTCCTGGGCTCTGGGGACAGGCGCACTGTGACGCTGATGAAATCGCATGTCATAATTTGGGGTTTCTTGGCTTCTCATTCCTCATCCTGTCTTAAAGTTTCTGTAATCTGCAGTCAGTCACACGTTTTACACCTCAGCTTGTTTGTCTGAAAAGCAGGGATGAAAGAGACTGAAGGCATCAATACCTCGATATCAAAGACAACTTTGTTCTCTGCTTTCTTTTTAAATACACTAAGGGAGAAGAGCCTCTGTGATTTCATCCTTTCATTGTAGTGCTGGGTGTGCTAACCTAAATCCTTCTCACAAAGCATTTGTGTATGTTAAATAGCATCATTCAGCCATTCATTTCTCTTTGGCATGAGAATCGGTGATGTTGAAAAGCTTACCTCAGCATTAGCAAAAATGATGTCACATAGCTCACAGTTCAGCGGAATCCTTCCAAATGTACTTCTAGCACAAACAGAAGGGCGGAATCTTATCCAAAAGCTTGCATTTAAGCACTTGTTACTGCAATGTGTTGGGAGAGGGAACGTCAAATGAAAGCTAGCAATTCCAGTGCAATTAGATGGGTGGCCTGAAGCTGCTTCTTAATCAAAGGCCTCAGCACAAATCATTTTCACTGGTAGCCACTAAAGAAATGACAGACTGACTACAAGAGCATGGAAGTCACTCAAGTTCTTACAGGGCAAGCTCTCTGAAACTAGTCAGTAGGGTTGAATAGACTGAAAAAGTGTGTAAGTGTAGATTTCTAGGCTCTTAACCTAGAAGCTTTTGGGTATCAAATTTACCATTGTTGACTTCTGTTGAATAATAGCTTCCGTAAGAATTAATAAGCTTTTAAAATCTCTTTTTAGCGGCTGCAAACTTCAGTAAGTGTTCACCCTGATGCTATTGAAAAAACTATAGATGACATCATGGAGCTGAAAAGGATTAATCCAGATATAAATCCACAGTAAGTTCATGGTTTCCTTACAAAATGGATGGGAGTTACTGATTTCTTCAGTGTCTAGGTCCATGGAGACCTGGCTCTCCATAGCTGTTGTGGCACACAATTTAAAGATGAGTTCTGTCTCTCAGCATAAAACTCCAGCTTAAGCTTTGCTGTCAAAAAGCTGATGGAAAAATGAATGATCTTTTATGGTGACTGTAATAGGCAAGTCATGAATCATGCTCTCTTAGTGTATCGCCAATGATTTATGGGGGCCACTTCTCAGGGATGAAATAATACCAAGGCAGGTGGTCCTGGCAGTGACAGTGATGGCTTCTTAGCAAGGCTGTATGTGACCTTTTCAGTAGGGAAGAAATCATCCTGTTGTAACTGCTATAAACAGAATACTGGTTTATATTTTCAAACGACCTTTAATTATCCAAACACAAATGTTAACAATGCAACATAGCTGATATTCTTTTAATGCTAGAAGATTTTAGTGGTAAGAAGAGACTGATAGCAAACCATTAAGTTTACAAACATGTGTTTCAAGAGTAAGTGATAACACTTCCGTAGTTGCCTTGCCTCTCAGCCCCTAGCTTAAGGCATAAGATGGTTTAGGTGAGTTATCAGTGGGAGAAATGTTGAGGGCTTTATTATTTAGGTGATCAGTCTGAGGTTCATTCTTCTTCCCGAAACTGATGTACATAATCCAAAATGAGCATCCAAAAATTGATAGCTGCATTTCTTTAAGTGGTCCGCAGCATTAACAGGTAAAGCAGTCCCAAAATCTTGGTAGAACAACAAACGACAAAACCTCATTTAGAAATTTTAGGGGTTTTTTTGTATCATTACAGGAATTCCCCCCCATCCGTACCACCCCCTCCCCTCCTTACATGGATAGTTTTAAAATGAGGCTTCACTGATCATAGAGGAATGACACTGAGTGTCCACCTTGAGAGGCAACTGTTGTGGACATGACCGCTGTCCGCATGGACTGAAAAAATAGTGACCCAGCCATTAGAAAAGGGAAGAAAATAAGAGTAACAAAACAAAGAGTACACCTTATTCTCATAGGTGAGAAACCCTGTAAAGTTTTACTGGGAGTGATTCCAGAGCTTTTCCAGGGGTGTCACAGAACATTGTCCACATGACCTTCAAAGTGAGGGTGATGAAAGAGCAGCTGCTTCAAGCTTCAGCTGCTGAGAGGCTGCCCATTTTGAGGAGGGTATCACTACTCTTTATACTCTTGTATTGCATAGGATACTGGTAGCTGATAGTCAGAAAAAATCAGGATGGCAAACATAGTGAAGGTGACATATGAGGAAAAAACTGCAGCCTGTAAATGCGCACAGCTCAAAGCCTTGCCCGTGGACATCAGTAACTGCTGCGTTAGCAATCGGGCTGATTCAGATACTTGCTTCTCAGTGTTGGACGCTTGAGTAACTGGATTTGTATGACACCAGAGATCACCATCTGATTCTCCTCATGGCATTGCCTTTGGCCTGTAAAGAAATGCTGTCTTCTAGAAGATAGAGAGAGTAGAGGTGCAAATGATTTCTGCTTGTTTGAACCAAGCCCCTGAACCTTAAGTTACATTTTGACTGATCTGACCCTAATAACAAGAAAAACAAAACAACAACAAACCCAGAAACAAAGCAAACTAGTCTATATTTTGTGTTCAGTTTGGGTGGTGTTCATATGCTTAGCACAGAACAAGTGCTAAATTGTTTTTGGACTAGAACTCTTGCACTCAACACTTTACAAGACTGAGTCTTTCATCCTTATTCCCTCCTCATACTCCCCTAGTTTGGTAAAGTATCTTTTGAAAACAATGAGAAAGAGGAGCAGAGTTATGCAGGGTGGTGCTGCTTACACAGAAACACACTGCCACTGAATTGCTCTTTAGCAGAAGTATGATTAATTTAATGCAAACTGTATGCATTTGCACTGGTTTTACATGTGAGCCATTTATTTTATACTAAAGTTTTCTATAGAAGTTTCAGGAAAAGCAGGACAGCTATTTCTTTAGAGAGGATTAAGGAAAATCCATTGGCTTCCCGGCTCTTGAATATAAAAAAAATCTGCATCCCAACTGTCTTGTTCAGAAGCTCTAGCCCTCGCTTGCATAGTACAGACTTGAAATCTCCTGGGGTAAGGGCAAGGGGACATGTGTCATACTATGTGTTTCTGCAAATCTGTGTGCAGTCATTTTTGTTAACGCAGCATCTTTGCAGAGCTGAACTAGCATCCCAGGGATGTTTGCACTGAGCTGTTCTTGAAGGCTCTGGGTTGCCATGACCTGAAGATGGGGAGGCTCCCAGTAATTTCTCTTTATCAATGCCTCTGTGATATGTGCGTGGTTTTAGTGGTGGGAGCAAGTAGGCTGAATAACCAGGTGGTAACGCATGAGGTCTACACTAACTATGGAAACAGTTCATTAAATACTCTCAGTTTTGGACTCACCTCCATCCAGTGGAGCACCTGGAGCCGAGTGTGGTATTGAAGCAAGACCGGGCAGGTTGCTTTTGTGCTCTGAGAACTGCCACTGCCAGCACAGGGATAGCAGGGAGGAGGTGTGGGGCATCAGCAGCTCACCCCCATCCTCTCTTTGGCAAAGAGGAGAGCAAAAGCTTAATGAGAAGGAAAGTGGGGAAACTAATTCCACGCCCCCCAGCTCTCCCCGAATAACATTGCATGGAACATTGGACTGACTTTAGCAAGCATGGCTTGCTTTGTCTGTCTCTTTATGTTGTACAACTGGGAACTTACGAATAAATATTTTTATTTTTAATATAGAATTGCTCTGCTTTGTCACTGCCTATGGCGTTCTGCTCTAAACTAATCTGAGGTTACAAAGCAGTTAAAAACATTATGGCCATGGTTTAGTGATGCACTACAGCAACTCACATGCAGTCTTGTCAGGCTTTTCAGTTTTTGTTGAAAAGCATCTTTTCTGTGAAACTGTAGGGTGTATATCAGGTGAAGCATGTAAGAAAAAAAACAACTAACAAAACCAAACAGCAAAGAAGAGAAAATGCTGCATAGGTTATTCTGAAAGGGTTATAGGCACAAATAGCATGAAATTGCAGCAAGAGAAATGGCCTAATGGTGACGTCCCTGCTTCTGTAGACTAATCTCAAAAGATAAGCAGTGAAAATCCTTCTGCTCAGAAAATTTAAGTGTTCTGGAACAAACAAAATGCTTCAGTACATCAAATAAGACAAATAAGGAACCTGTGCAACTTAATACCAGTACAGCCTGTGTTGCACAGAGGAATGAGAATATAGATTTAACTGCGCCCTCTGAATTCATACTAGGTGTTCAGATAATTTCAGACACTATTAAAAATTAAAGGGTTTATTCCCATATATAATTAAGTGTTCTTATGAGCATGGCAGTTGTGTAACGCATAATTTGTGTTTAATATTACAAAATCTTAATCTAAAACTGAATAAGCTGTTGTGATTTAAAGCCTCTGAAGCCATATGTTTGGTGGGGGGGGTTGAAGTTTTGTTTTGTGGGCTTCTTTTAATCATGCATCAGAAAATGTAGAAAGGAAATAAATGTAAAATCTGCATTCTAATGAAAAGAGAGTCATCATGGTGATTCTAAACATGAGATTAAAAAAAAAAAAGCTGCCTAGAGGCAGATCTTTGAACTATATTACTCTGGGGTTTTGGCTTCTTTATGCTAGCTTTTTTGGCATGGAAGCAAAATAACTATTTTTTAGCTTTTTGCTGAGTTTCCCCTTCACTCTTTTTTAAGTCCACCTCTCTGCTCTTAGGGCATTTTTTTGAAAAGCTGCCATTTGAATGAAGGGAAAGATTAAGTGATGTGCTTGTTGCAGGCATTCAATGCTCCTGTTTATAATTATAATCAGATTTCAATGTGAAAATTCACTGTCTAGAGTTTTTTAAAAAATCTCAAATTTTATCATCGAAGAAAGGCACTAAATAAGACTGTGTTTCACAAGGCTTTGTCTAATGTAGTATTGATCTTTTGGAAACTCTCCCTTTGTAATTAAAGGGTTAGACTATCAGTTCATCGATGTAACGTGAATTAACTGGGTTGTGTATGCGGTAGTGCTGTTGCATGGCTACATGTGAGTGAGTTGGATTATGTTGCTCCTTTCCCCCACCCCCAGGTTGGGTGTATCTCTTCAGGCATGCCTGCTGCAAATTGTGGGGTATAGAAATCTGATTGCCGAGGTTGAAAAGCTACGCAGAGAGCCCTACGATGCGGAGAATCCAAAACATGAGGAAATGCTTCTGAAGGTGAGTGCTTAAGAGGTACTTAGAGGGCATCCTTTATTCATGTCAATTCCAAACAGCCTGGTCTGTAAACCTCTCTAAAACATCAAGAGGTATCATTGCCTTTCTCCATTGTGTACCTGCTTTAAGATAAGGCTATATGGCATAGGAATCTGGTCTGGGTTGAACACCTGCCCAGCAAGTGGCTCGCTCCCTGGTTGATGAATGCTGGGCTATATGTAGGCACTGGATACTCAGCTCTTATTGCAGATAACAGCTCTGTACTATGAGCTCTGGAAAAATAGCTCTATGTCCTACTTCAGCACGCTTTTCTTCAGCCTGAGAAGGGTATTTTTCTCTCTTAACCAGAATAAACTTTTTTTTTTTTTCCCCATCAGTTTCTTGTGTCTTTGAAGACATTGTCTGTGTATCCCAATGACAAAACTCTAGCTTTCATTGTGTGAAATTGAAGGCTGGGAGATGATGACTTCCATGTTGTATTTACCAAATACGTTTTCAAGTGAGGAAAAAAAAAAAAAGAAACCATCCTTTAGATAATACATGCAGAGTGATAAAAACCATACCAACTGGGTTTTACTTTATGCATTGGAGCAGAAAAAAGTATTTTTTTTCAGGAAGATATTCTTGAAGCTGTAAGCAGAGGGAGAGCTAGAGAGCTCTCCTGTTAGAAAGAAATTGAGGAGAGAATAAAGCGAGTGGAAAATAGTCTAATAGAAAGCCCCAGTATTTCTTCTGATCTAGCTTCTGACCATAGCTAATACAAGAATAGTGACAATGAGCTTATCTATAAGCAAAATGCCGTCTTGGAATATCTGCAGAGGTTTTATAAAAACATACCACTTGTTTGGGTATTTTTAAAAAATATTTTAAATATTTTAAAAAAGAAATACTGAAAACTTAAACGCTACCTGCGCTTCTGCCCCCATCTAGGGGATTTTACAGCACATGATGATGAAGCTGTCTCCTATACTCTAGCTTGCAGTGTAGTGCTTTACACAAGCTACAGTGAGAGCTTCTGGAAATTTTAGCTTAGTTACTTGGGCTTCCAGATACTTACAAAACTCCCAGTAGACATCTTATAAAAGCACTTACAGATGCAAACAATTATATTCTAAACAATACCTCAAATGGTCAGGGAGTTCCTGTAGGTGTCTGGAAAGCTCTCTTTAAGCTTGTCCCCTTGCTGAGAGGTGGGAGTCTTGTCAGAGTGTCAAAAACCAGAGCACACCCTGAAGGTATGCTCTAACCATCAGGAAGGATGGGGCAGATGAACTCCTCCTCTTTGATCCCACCCCTGTGCAACCAAACCTGCAAATTTCTGTGGCTAGAGTGGGCTTTAACTTAAAGGGCACACAAATTTACCCAATGAGTAAGCCTGCATCCTGGAGGAGACACACCTGGGAGATCCAGGTGCCAGCCTACAGTGCTGGTCCCTGAAAATACCAGATACTGTGCAACAGGTTTAAGGAGAGCCTTTGGCTCCAGGAAAGCATTCAGAAATACATTGGGTTTCTACGCTACCTAGAGAGCAAGGAGTTGGGCCTGAGGATGGGATCATAGGTAAGAAGCACAAAGGAGCTCGCTGTGGTCTCCTTCTCAGCCATCCAACCTGTGAGGGCAAAGTCTTGGTTCTCAGTTGCTCCTGAGGATGGTGTCAGCAATGATGTTTAACCATATTACTGCTTTAAAAACTTAATCGTATGAGAATAAAAGTAGAATTGAAACTAAGTTTCTGAGGGGAGATTAAACCGTGCTGCTTATGCTGTCAAATCCATAATGTTGAAGAAAGTGTCGGTTTCACCATCTGCCTCCAGTGTAACCTGTGTATTAGCACTTGTTTACAGCAGGCGTTTTGCTTTTGCAAGTTCTCATGTGAAATCGAAATATATCCAAGGGTTCAATTCAGTTCTCAACCCACACTGGGGGAGAATAGGCCAATTGGTTTCCATTCCTTCTAGGTATTCTGCTAAGTGATCACTGCAATGGGTAATTCAAATTCCTAATGTCTATCATTTATTCCTGTTTAGCAGGAGGGCACTTTATGAATGAAAGATTAACTTAATGTGATTGAACTAATGACTAATACTGTATTTACTGTCGATGGATAAGCAAGGAAGATAGAAAATGTGATTTAAACAATGATACTTTATGCAGTCATTACAAAGAGAAATCATTAAAGTTTTAACCTTCTTAAGGTACTTCATTTTTAAATGCAGTTGGAATTGCAAAAAATAAAACAATTTTGGGAAACATGCATACAGCTCTTTCCCTTGGGTAGGTTTTGTCTAAGGGCATTTCTTGAGGCCCTACTTACCAACTCACAGCTTATGGAGAACACCTGATTTCTTAGTACACTTAGCAAAAGATAAGTTTGATATGCTACAAGAGGTGTACGGAAAGGTATGTATTTGTCAGATACTGTTTAGGCTGCTTCTAGGTGCCTAGCAACATGTTAGGCACTAAAGTCACTGGACCAGTGCAGCTAAGTGGATTTATTCCAGCTGAGGATCTGGCTTGTTAAATCACTTTGTCCTTTTTTTTTCATGTGAGATCAATGAATGATTCACCCCCTAGTTAAATATGAAGGTGGCACTTGCTATTCCTGTATGGATTTTTTTTAATTTTGTGTGTGTGTTCTCTGATTTGCTTTTCAGCACTGTGGTAGCCAAGTCAGCACTCCTGATTTATAACCCTCCCAGAGACTTGCAAAAGATGCCAGAGAAAAGATTGCTATAGAGCCTCAGGGACCTGAGGGCTGATTGCCTGACGCTATGTCAGTGATTTACAACCAAATTCCAGCCCATTCCTGTCTCTATGCTTATGGAGGCAGACTCTAGTTTGACGCACAGAGCGTGAACAAAACAAGTCCTTGTCTGAGATGTTACAGCAGCTGCCGATAAGGTCGGAAGGGCCTTGCAGGGCTGAAACGTCTGCAATACTGAAGAGTGGTTTGGGATTTCCCCCTCCCTCGTCCCCAGGAATTTAATTTAATTTGATGTTTGGGTTGCTGGGATAGCAATGCAGTGATGTTCCGTTAGAATTTAGCTTGATTTAGAAAGAACAAAAAGCCGTACTTACGCGTGGAAGGTTAATTATGTCTTACCTGTAATCTTTCTAGCTGTGGAAATGCTTGAAGCCCAATTCGCCACTGAAAGCTCGGATTTCGAAGCAGTGGTGTGAAATTGGTTTCCAAGGTGACGATCCTAAAACAGACTTTAGAGGGATGGGTCTCCTGGGCTTATATAACTTGGTGTAAGTATGTTCCTCTGTAGATGGGTTTATGTGTGTCTGAAGTCACGAAAAACAGCATTACTTGCAGATTTTTAGCATGTGGGAATAACTTATCAAAGTGTTAGGGACTTCATGTTAAAAAAAAAATGAAAGAATTTATTTGCTAACCCCATGTTTTGAGAGGTTTCTCTTCTCAGAGATGTCTCATTTCTTTCAGTGTTCCTAATTTGACTCAGTAATACAGCTCGCTAAGTATTGCTTTTAGTTTCTCTGTGACACAGTAAGTTAGCACTTTCTTCCTGCAGGAAAGAAACTGTAAAGTACATTTTCACCAATATCTAGATCTCCTTAAACAAAATGCCCTGGAAGTGCGTAGGTGGGAGGGTTATGTTACTGCTCAGCTTTCTTGTTTGGGAATTTCATGCTGAATTCTCAGGCAAAACACTTGAAATGCAGCCACTGATGGCAGACTTCTCTAGTTGGATGACTACTATGGTTTCTGTCAATACTCAAGATTAAGAAATGAGTTAACATCACTTTTCTATTCCACCTCACACGCACTAAGTGTTGGTACCATATCTGTCTCTGGTAATTTCGGAATCAATCAATGCCTGTTATTTTCTCCAGCTCTTGTATCTACTGCAGGTAGTTATATAATTTGGAAGCATTTGGTAAAATAGCCTCTCCCTGTAAGGGGAAAAGGAAATATTTAGGTTGAAGGACATAAATCATCCACTGTCTGTATGTCATTCTCTAGCAACCCACAGTTGAGAATCTGAAATCTTGGTTCTGGCTTTGAACTTACATCGGAGATGAATCGTTACCATGTATTTAATTTCTTAGTCTCTTGTGATTACTTTTATTTGCTTAATGCATAAGCCAGATCAAGAAGCCTGAACTGTTTTCTCTTGATCTTAGGAGCCAACGTGCTCTAGTAACAAGCAACTGATTTTCTATAGGGTGGGTAGAAAGGGAACTCTAATGTGTGTTCACAAAGTGCTTGTAGGATTGCAATTATAATTTGAGGCTGCTTTTATCTTTCATTTTGAGAGTCTGAGTGGTAGATTAATGAATTTATGCATGTTAAATGCTGTTCATGCTGTAGAAAACCTTTAAAGCTGTGTGTGTGGACAGGTTAGTGTGATTTAAGACACTTTTCTTGTGTTTCTTTAACAATTCACCTCAAACATATATGTCTGCAGGTATTTTGCTGAATGGGACACTGAGGTAGCTCTGCAAGTTCTCTCTGATTCTCTTCACCCTAAATACAGGTAATGCTTTAGAACAGAAAAAATAACCTGAGAGAGCAATGGTGGTGTTGGGGGAGGGGGATGGTTGTCTTTTCCTTTTATTTGGCATATGCTTGGGTATTGCCACATGCTATCTGTTTTCACGTACTGATCCTGAAAACTGATCAGGTCCAAGAGGCAAACTTGTATACTGAATCTCAGAAGTAGTTAAACTTAGTGTTAAATGTTTTCACTTATACTTCTAATTTCAAGTGACTTTTGTATTTTTATTTACCTTTCTTTTAATTCTTTTGTCTTTTCATAATGAAGGGAAGTCACTAAGAAGGAACTAAGGTATTTTTTTTCTTTTCTCTTAGTTTTGTGAGACCCTACATGTAAATAAAAGATCAAACCATTCTGCAATTTGGTGTGTTATAAACTGGAAGTGTTTGTTGCAACACCAAGAAATCCATATTCCTTTTTCTAGAGTTAGAAAACTTAGCTCTAAAGTAGCTGATGGTGCAACATCTGAGCATGCTTATATATAAGAATGAAATCAACCTTGCATGATATAGCTAAAGCACTGTATTGTAAAACCTATTTAGTACCAGGTTTTATGAACAAATTTTGAGTGACTTTTACCTATAGAAAAAAAAGTCATGAGCAGTGCCACTGTGGTCACA
This sequence comes from Baryphthengus martii, assembly GCA_013396935.1. Classification (NCBI taxonomy): domain Eukaryota; kingdom Metazoa; phylum Chordata; class Aves; order Coraciiformes; family Momotidae; genus Baryphthengus; species Baryphthengus martii. Next base: position 15,922 of record VWZK01018794.1, on the reverse strand, counting down.
AGAGCTGTGATTGACTTGATTATGAAAAGTAGTCTAGGCCAAGGACTTGTTAACGCAGCTGAAGAGCCCCTTTATTTATAGTCACATACTGTCTACCTTCACTAATGATGGGTTTAATCTGGCTAGTCCATTGTCCTGACTGTTGAGAGATCAGGTACCTTCAAGTGGCAAAAATTTTGTTCTGTGCATGATTCGTGAGTAGGAGATTTGCCTCCAATAATTATGGAATAGGAGGTTATGTGAAGGTGCCTCTTAGCCAGTTACATAGTGATCAGTTGCCTTAAAAGACACTTTTTTTTTCCTACCAGTTGTGTTAAATATCCATGTAGCAAGTCCACAGTTTAATCTTGCAAAGCCTTTGATCTCCTCAGTATATCGTGTTTGTGTTCCCGATGTTAATTCTGTGACAAAAAGCACTTAGAAAACATTAGTGTTCTTCATTTACATGTTTGATTACCAAGGACTGTTTTGGAGTGCTATGTGAGCATGTGCAATTTCTATCCCTTGAAAAAGCATTCAGTAGAAGGTAGATGCTGCTGGTGGTGCCCATGGTGTTCTTTCTGGGGCGGTTGCTTAGCAGCCATACAGGTTTCTGATGTGATCATGATCAATGTAATTTCTCTTTCTGTTGAACTGTATTGCTTGTCCACATCCTACGTGTGCCACCTTTCATTATTCGATGTTTACTTGGGGTTTTTTAACTGACATTATGCCACGGCCTGCAAAGATGGTTAAGATTTTAGTGAATAAGTGAAGAGTTATACATTTCTGTACACTAAGCCATTTAGGAGGCTGTCATGGTCTAGGCACAGGTTAGATTTTAACCCTATCATAACCAAACCCACGACAGAGAAGTTTCATCCTCACACAAACCACCTGGTAGCACTCAGGTCAGGACGGGTATGAATTTATTAGCATCTTAAATACTTAATGGCAACCATTTTTTAATACTTTATTTACATGAAGACTGGGAAATAGATTTTAGTGTAATATAGCCTTATTGTAGTTCAAATATAGTACAAGACTAACATTTTCATTCATTTCTGTCTATCATTTGGAATCTAAAGCCTGCAAACTCTGATCAGCCTTACCAAGACAAAACTCCCACAGGCATATCTAAGTTTTAGCCCACTGGTTATGGTCAAGTTCATGCCTGCTTTTAGCTGGTGATAAATGCAGGCAATGGTTTCTGCTAATCTTGCTCCATTTCAGTAGATTAAAACCTGGTTAGTGGGATGTCAGCTGACAGCTCTGCTAAATGAAAATATTGTTAAACACCAGAAATTTAATCGAGACCAAATCTGTTCTCTAAGTGATTTTGTTTTAAGGGAGGGACCTTCTGTGGCCTTGAAAAACTCTGCATCATTGTGTCAAATAATAGGAAATACTTTTCCTTAGTTTTGGTTGTTTAGTGGTTTCTAATTTTGCTGCACATAAGATTTCTATCAGAGGAGTATTTTTGATGTTTGCTGCCTCAGGTGAATCATGCCTCCAGTGATGAGTGTCATGTTTTTATTTGAAAAAGAAATTAACAACAAAAGGCTAAAAGCATCTTTGATTAGTTAAAAGAAATGTAATACTTTCAACTTTTTGTGTAGCTTAGACTTAATTGAAGTGGATCATCTTTGTGGACAATAGAGAATATACTGGGCTCTTGCTGAGAGCATTGACATAGGTGCATACTTTGATAAGACAAGTTTATCAGCAGTTTATTAAGCCAGTTACCCATTTCAAGTCTTTTAATACCAATCTATTGAGTTAGAAGCAGAGTTAAATATGACTAGCCATACCAATGGAGATAAAATACCGTGTGCAGTCAATATTATAATATCAAAGCAATTGAAAGAAAATACTTGTCAGCTAGTAATGCATGGCAGTATCTGGATTTTAATTATTTTTTTTTGCCTCAGCCAATTCAGCAAAGCGGAATGGGAGAAGAAAAAATTTGATAAGGCAATTGGGTAAGTTTAAAAATCTTTTTGAAGTTGCCACAAGCACAACGGTTAACAACGATGCTGTATATTTGAGAGGAAAAAGGTGTTTCCTCGCTACTTTTTGAAGGAAATGTCAATGTACACACTAACATTTATTGTCTTAACCACACCTTGATTTTGAGCAAAGACTACAAGGAAAACAGTTTGAAGTAAGAACTAGGAAAAATAACCCAAAAATATTGTAGCAAGGAGAAGCTTTCTCTGTATGCTGTGAATAGCACAGTGATGAGAATCTGTTTAATCTTTCTTAACACATAACACAATCAAGTTTCACTTCTTACTGCCAGAGGCAGGATCTGATTTACTTTCAAAGAAGTATAATAGGGGAAAAAATAGTAGTGAAGTTTTTTTTCTTTTTAAGAAGTGGATTTGGCATAGCCACATTATTCATGAGTATGGAACGGAATGTTCTTTCTGAGTGTGTCTGAAAATCTGTAATACAACGTTTTAATGCCCATATTTCATGTTTCTGTGAAACTTGCCATTAGGCCTAACTTTGCAGTTAACGTCTGGACTTCTATTCATTTTTTGTTTTTTTTCCTTCTGAAATACACAAAAAGTTAAAGAAAAGGAAAGTATTTGGTTTGCTTGATAGAAATAACTGAAACAATACCCAGGACAGTCTACAGAAGACAGCTGTGTTTAGAGGATGAATGAAAAAATAAATCACTGAATAACTACACAAGTTTGCTTTTATCACTAAATGTCAGTGTAGGACATTGTATGTTTTCTTGGGAAACAGCACTGCCAAAAATGCCAAGTTTTTTCTGCAGCAGGCTCACAAATTAAGAAATAACTTCCACTTTCTGAGGTCTGTTGTGCTTAAATATACTTTCCTTGTTGATATTTCTTAGCAGAGCAGGAGTTTGCTTCCTGAGTCTTTCTAATTTCTGTTTCCGGTATGATTTGATGTAGGTGTTTGACTCTGTTCTAGCCTATGTATCTAGTTCTCTGTCAGGAGGAAACTGGAGGTGACTCATCTGGGTTTTTTTCACAGGCTTTTTAGCCATATGAATGCCTTCATAGGACTCGGTGTTGAATGCTGATGTTCCTAACTGCAAGTAATGAATTCCAGTGGGGCAAATGGATTAAAATAGCAAATGATGGGTCACCCTGCAGGCACAGCCACCGTGTGGAGTGCTTGTCCCGTGTCAGAGGCGAACGCTTCTGTAGGAATGAATCTGTGCTGCTCCACTGAAAATGCTGACACAGTGATGAAACCTCTCTTTCTACTGTGACCATGTGTTTCACAAGGGAAACACGGCCATTAGAGTGTACAAAGCAGGCAGGATAAATGTTTTTCTAGCTTTTCATACATACAACCCACCCCCCCCCAAACTTGGAAGCTTATGAAGGAGAGAATTAATACATTCCGGTAGTGCTCACAATCTGCAGTGTCATCAGTATTTTTTAGTGTGTTGCAAGACAAACTCTCCACAAATATTGCTGCATCTTTCTTTTACAGCTATTCTTTTGCTATCGTGGGCATTAACATAACAGACCTTGCGTACAACCTGCTTGTGAGTGGAGCTCTGAAGACCCATTTCTACAATGTTGCTCCAGAAGCACCAACACTAACTCACTTTCAGCAGACCTTCTGTAAGTGGCAAGGGTTGGGAAATACATCATTTGTACTCCTGCTAACATTTTTGTACTACTCATACTGTGAAAAAAAAAAAGGTATCTGCTGACACAGGACAGACTATCATGCTAGTCTTGCTCTTCTGTCTTTAAGATTCTTGAATTCAGTTCTTAGTTGTGATGGATGCCACTACCAAACCAAAGGGTAAACCAAATAAAAAACCCCACCCCACAGAAAAAAACCCACCCACAAAGTAAACAAACCTGAATAAATGACCTTCCTATCTTCTTAGATTAGTTTTATCTAATAATAAGAAAAAAACTAAAAGTACTTTAAAGAGTTCTGGAGCTTGCTTCCCCATAAATCCAACTGTCTTAAGATATTTGGATCTATGCCTGTTATGCTCCCCCCAAATAATGCTTCCCTACACCTTTCCCCTATATTTAAGCATTGCTTCTACAGCACAGACCTGTTGTGCATCCTTGCACAGTTGAAGCCAAACTTCTAATATTTCTAGATGTATAGACAAGAAACTGTGAACAAGAACTCAGCATGCACTGTTTTGCACATTTATGACAATTGAAAAGGTTTTGTTCTTGGGTTGTTTTTTGGTTTGGACATTTTTTTAAGTTTGGCTGTTTAGGTAACAGGATTTTTTGGTTTGCAGCTATGATATTTTCTTAATTGCCATTTATCCAGTTAAGCGTTATTAGTGTTCTGTGCATCTCTTTCTTTAAATAGTAGATGCTTTTCAGAACAAGGAGGCTATTTAATAAGACTCATTCACCCTAAATCTTATGTGGGCAGATATAATGTAGCAGGGCTCTCCCCTTTGCAATGGTTTCTGGGATGTTGCCCTAGATAGGTTGGATGTTAGGAACTCTTGGCTGTTCAGCTGCTAGACTTTTGTCTTTGGTGGCAATTGGCTTGATAAATCAAAAAAAAAGAAAAAGGCAAACAAGTGTCTACCTAAATATCCACTTATGCATCTTCAGGTCATCTTTTCATTGAAAGGGTTACTCTTTTTGCCACATTCTTGGGGGCAAATGACTGGAAAGCTGTCCTGTGGAAAACGACCTGGGGAGTGTTGATCAACAGCCACCTGAACATGAGCCAGCCGTGTGCCCAGGAAGGCCAAGAGCATCCTGGCTTGTATCTGAAATAGTGTGTCCAGCAGGACTAGGGAAGTGTTTGTCCTCCTATAGTTGGCACTAGTGAGGCTGCACCTTGAATACTGTGTTCAGCTTTGGCCCTTTCACTACAAGAAAGATGTTAGGGTGCTAGAACATCTTCAAAGAAGGGCAATGAAGCTGGTGAAGGGTCTAGAGCGTAAGTGTTATGAGGAGCAGGTGAGGGAACTGGAGCTGTTTAGTCTGGAGAAAAGGAGGCTCAGGGGAGACATTATCGCTCCCTACAACTACCTGAAAGGAGGTTGTAGCAGAGGTGGGATTTGGTCTCTTTTCCCAAGTAACAAGTGATAGGACAAAAGGAAACAGCCTCAAGTTGCACTAGGGAAGATTTAGATTGGACATAAGCAAAAATTTCCTCACCAAAAGGGTTGTTAGGCCAGTGGAATAGGCTGCCCAGGGAAGTGGCTGAGTCATTGTCTGTGGAGGTATTTAAAAGATTTGTAGATGTGGTAGGGAGAGACTTAGGTTTTAATATCTTTGGCAGTGGAAACAAGACACTGCAAAGTCTTGTCTGCAGGAGGAACTGTTCTGCTGGCTAAGCCTGTGACTATGCACCAGGTCCAGTGTGTCTGCTAACCAGCATGATGATTCTGGAGGGAAGCTGATTTTGACAACCTCCTCTTCTACTGCCCATGTATGCAAGAGTTATGAAGTGGGATAAAACTTGTGCACGTCTCTGCTATAGTCACGGGCTTGTAAAGGTGATGAATGTTCCTATGGACCAGCCTGCTATCTTGGGAGAAACTTGAGATTATCAAACAGACTTTATTGTAGAGAAAGCATCTACAGACAAACTTTCCTGGAGCAAGGATGATTCATCCAGAGATTATCTGTTTGAGTCTGGAAAATCCTTTTATTCTGCTCTTGCAGTTTCTCTCCTCTCCCTACCACAGTCATCCTACGTTTCCTTCAAATTTCTCTTGAACCCAGACACCTTCAGGCTGCATTAAATGTCTTCAGGCTGCCTGACTGAACTGGAAAGTCACAATTACATTGCCCAGCCAGCAGCCTTCCTGGCAGAGGAACACAGTGGTTGTACTGAATGGACCTCCTAAGTGCTGATCCACCACATCACCTCAACTGCACCCTTCTGCTCCCTCAGGCCATGGGGGCACACATGAAGCTGAGAATACTTTTGGCTCACTGATCTTGGGTTCTGTTGCCTTCCCTGATTGTACAAGCTATGCATGAAACTGCATTGCTCAATGGCATGCTCAACACAGTTGCTGCTGAAGTACAGAAAGTACTTCTTGGAAATCTCCTGGATTTTGAGTGGTTAAGATCTAACTATTTGTTTGGTTTACCTTTTATATAGTGATTTTTTTGTTGATTTTAAAAATAAACAAAAACAAACAAAACAAGGGATTTTACTGAGCTTTTCTTTGAAAGCATGTCTTGGAATGAAACAGTTAAAATATATGGAAGAGATCTGAAGATGTATGTAAAGAAACTTTTGAATTATTTTATCAAATTGATGGGGGGAAAAAGTATGTCTATACAAATACATCTTGAAATGTGTTAGAATTGTGTGTAGTTGTCATACAATAGAAATAAATGGCTAAAAGCAATTAAGCCAGTTTTTTTGCAACAAATGTCCTCACTTTCTGGAATACCAAAAACTTAATTGCACATTTTGCTACATTGGGATGAAAGATGATACTACTTCAGTGATTCGTCTGCTGTGGAAGTTGGGATCAAGAGATTTGGTCCAGTTCACTGAAGTTCTTGTGAAGGATGTGGCTTTTTTCCTGTCAGCGAAATTCTTTGCAGTCCAAAGATGGCAAAGACCTGAGAGGGTAAAGACCTTAATCAGAGATGTATTAAACCCCCTTTGGAATCAAGTTTCATCCTATAACAGGGATGTCTTACCAAAGGTAGTGGTTCTCTGTCACCTTGTCATTCATCTTTTCAGGATCGTAGACGTAAGTGTTATACAAAATTCCCAGCAAAGCCATGCACACACAAGGTAAAATCGTGCATGAGAAGGACCTGTTAATGTGGAGAGACATGGTGGTAACTGTTACGTTACCTACAAGTACAGTCTTTCTCAGTGGAGAGTAAGGAATGTGCCCATGAGGAACCATCTCTGAGGCAGACCTTGAATATAAACAAAAGCCTGGTGAAGCAGCATCAGTAGCATGTTCCCCTGCTTTTATACTCATTAGTTTAATGTTTTGGTTCGTGTATCCAGATATCAGGACAAGAAGTGACTTATTGTATTTATTGTGAGAAGTTCTCCTGGTGTCTAATAGTCATGAAATTTGGGGGGTGTCCAAGATAGATTTAGTCTCGTCCCTGCATAGTGTTGTGAGGTGTCCAACCTCAGTGACCTGGATTCTCTGTGTAAATTGTAGGCTTCTTTCTAATTTTGGATATGATCTTTAGATACTGTATTTATCTCTTCTGCTTCTTCTTTTTTGTTGTTGTTGTTTATTTGTAGGTTACTTAATGCATGAATTCCACAAATTCTGGATTGAAGAGGATCCACTGGACATAATGGAGTTCAATCGTGTCAGAGAGAAATTTCACAAGCAAATCTTGAAACAGCTCCAGAACCCAGAGATGGCTCTGTGCCCCCATTTTGCTGCATCAGAAAGTTTAATCAATATGTAGTTACTCATTCAAATTGATTTGGAAACACTGTGTCTCACTCTTGTGTTACATCACTGTTTAGACCATCAGTAGCATACTGAATGACCATGGCGATTGTATGCATGTTTTTGGTGCAGTATTCATCTATTTTTGTCACACGTACTAGATCCCCTTATGCTTCTCTTGTTGGGGATTCCTCATTTTAAATGGGTGCTCATATTGCCCCATTATGCTGTGTTACATCCTGAATTGATGTCCAGGTATCAGAGTTTTTCTATTTTTTTAGACTTTCCTCATAATTCAGCATTGACAATTGAACTGTATTTCTTGAGCTGTGTTTTTTTGTATATGTGGAATAAGTAGCTGGATCTCGTATTGTGAAAGCTTTTTAACTTCTTGGTATGTTTTAAGATAACTACTGGCATTTCAAACAAAATATGTGTTTGGACCTCATCTAGAAGATAATGTGTGTAATTTAATCTGATGCAGGCAAACACATTAAAGTCCGATTTTCTCCATGCAGCCATTATATGCTTAATGCAGACTTAATAAGGCTTATGAGATACAAGTTTCAGTGAGAAGAGTGTATGCAGAATTACAATCGGACACAGCTGCATGAATACCAAATGGTCTAGTGATGCTAATACATTCACAGTGTACTGCAAGCACACTCACAGCTACTGGATACTGGCAGGGGCCAAAAATTGTGTCTTCAAGGTGTTATCACCAACATCATCATGCTGAAGCATGGGCTAAATTCCTGCACATTCCTTTGAATATTCAGGGGCTGGTATTTTGGGTCGCATGTTTGTAGGCAACATGATTTGGTCACATTGTGCTTGGTAGATTCAGGGAAACAAAAATCTCTCAATTTTATTTTTTTTTTTTTGAACTACTGAAAAATGTTGCTTTGGTTGTCAGTTCAGTTCCTAAGAACTGGGAGAAATAATTGATCAGAAGGTTTAGAGCAAAACCACTTGAGTTTCCCAGGCTACTTATAAAAAAAAAAAAAAATTAATATGGCAGACTGCCTTTTTTCTAAAAGCATAAATGAGTAGAAGTGTCTGACGCTAAGATTGTGTAGTATATTGAACAGCATCTACCATGGCATTTCATACCCATGGTATTTTTTACCTTCTAAGCAATCAATTTTAGTATTATATGTTTGTGTAAATCACTTGCATATGGAGATTAAATTGAGTAGTGTCCAACTACTTGTGAATTATATGAATAAATTATATGTCATTCTAAACTGAAGCACTGTGGGTTTTATTTTCGAGACATGCAGTAAAACAGATGAAAGCTATTTTACCTGAATGGGTCAAGTGAAAGGGGATGCAACATCTTTGTGGTATTTCCCTATTCTGAAGAGTGATCTGAACTTCCTCAGATCAGGTTCTTTATACTATTTCTAGTTACGGCTTGGGCTGTCACTTTATAAGTTTCAAAAAAAAAACAAAAACCGCAATGGGAGTGGTTAAGGTTCTTGGGAGAACTTGGATTTAAGCCCTCTTATTTCTTTGCTAAAATATAAAACGGGGATCAGGATTTCTCTATAGGGCTGGAAAACTTTCACTCCTTGTGGAGTTAATCAGCAAAACTCTATGGGCATTGTGATAATTAGTCTTCTCCAGTGAATTTGGAAATATGGAACTGGAAATATTGGCTTGAAAATACAAAATATATTTTGCATGAAAATACAAGGAATAAAATCTGTGCATGTTTAACTTACTACCATTGATTTTGGAAAGTGATTATTTATACTCATAGATACTGAGGATTTCTTTGCGTCACTCTTGAAGCTTCTAAAATAATTTTCTAGCAATAGTTTTCATTATTTCAAATCTTAGACTCTTTCTGTTTTTCCCTACCCCACTTTGCCTTAAATACCTTCTGCAATTTGTTAGGCTAGACTGGCTTAATTTTAATACTCTGTGCTGGAGTCCATGGAGTTGTGGGGGAGACACACAGGTCCCTGCTACCTTCTTCCTGGTGTGATCCTCTCACTTGTTATGCCTTGTCTCAAGGTGTCAACTTCAAATAAAATCAGAAAGTGTCATCTGGCTCTGTGTCAGATTGCGTCATTATAATCTAGCTGCTTTGAGTGACTGTTTTTTCTGTCTTTCAAGGAGATGGATTTAATGAAACAAAGTGTGAAATTCATTCTCCTGTGGAGCCCCTGTATGCTGGTGCCTACAGATCTTATTGTCCTCCTCACTCGTGCTTCAGCTTTGGCCTGTGACGTCTTTGCCCTCAAAAGCCTTGTCAAACCTGGGGCAGAGAATCCCTCTGGTGACCATCAAACTGGCTGTGCACTGCTGAGAGTGGATGTCTGCCTGTCTTTCTCCCTAGGAATGGCCTCTTACCACGATGAAAACCTAATTTTATATTAAAAAAAATCAGAATTTGCACTATCAGTGATACATCTCCAAACTGGCCTGTAATGAAGTGAATACTGCTTTCCCTAGGGAGGAGAAAATGAACGTAAAGGGTGGGAGGGGGGAAGAGTATAAAAACTTGTTTCAAGAAAGTCAAATCAATACTCACCACAGAGTGCAGATTTTGCTTTAATTAAGAGTAGAGAAGATTTAGGGTGGTATTCTCAAAAAACTTTTCACAGCCTTGTGGTTGCTGCACTTCACCTGACATCTCTCCGGTGCTGCTGGCCTGATGCCTGCTGCTGAGAAAACATCATCCCTGGCCCTGCATGGCAGAGACAGCAAGTGCTGCCTGCCCAGCCTGTAAAATACTTTGACAACTTTCTTTTTTTAACAGTTACTTTTCTCAGGCAAATAATTTACATTGTCAGTGCCCTGTGACCTAGGTGTTTTAAAAAATCCCAGCCATCTTTTGAGTCTAAGCTGCTAATTCACTGTATAAAAGACAAGATAGGCTGATGCTGTACAGAATATGTCTTGCTTTGAGCAGACAAATGAAAATATAATTGATGACAACATGATATTGGCAGGTTGTATGTGATTTAACATGCGGAAATGTTTACCTTGATCTGCTTAAAGCCAGAAAAAAGGGCCACATAGTGTTGTGGTTCTTTAATTCAGTATGTGAAATTATACGAGAGTGGCCTGTGTTTCTCTTACGTTACAGATTCCAACAGCAGAGTGTTTCCTTATCCTGGCTAATGTGAATTTAAATTGTTGCCAGGGTTCCTTCAACAGTGTAGGTGGCATTTGTCTTCAGTAACCTCGATGGTCCACCAGCATGTGTGAAGCTGGGGCTGTGAGCGCTGGCAGGATCTACACCTGGGTTTTTCATAACAGGTGGGAGGAGAGTGAGTGCTGCTCTGGCTTCCTGTCACTTTTTGTCTTGCAGATTTTTTTCTTTCTCTGGGGAAAGGAGAATTATTTTTGCTGTGGTTTTTCTACTGAGTCTTTGGGAAAGTACTTTTCCAAATGCTGGTGCTGGTGATATTTCTATGCACTATTTTTAGAAAGAAATAAAGTCCATCTTACCTACGCAGTTTGTCTTAGAGAGTTATATCTCCTGCATGTTTCCTGGAGCAGCACTGAAGTTGGACTGGAAAATTCCTGTCGTGTAGAAAGTAGAGGTGATTAATCCATTGTCCTTGATAATGGAAGAACACTCTTTAAAAGCACCTGTACCCATTGTGTAGCCTGTGCCATGTGCCCTGTGGGGCTGAGACGGGTGTCGATGGCTTAGTGATGCTGGCTGAAGCACTTTGCTACAGAGAATTTTCAGCATGTTCCCAGTTGAAATAAGTGCTGTTAGATGGAGCAGGATGCATGTGAGCAAAGTCCCAATGCTTGAGTTAATAAACTTGTACCTGCCGCTACTGACCTGAGGAATCACCGGTAGCATCATATGCACGTTGACTTCCTATATGCAGTAGGTATCAGCACTTCCTTCTTAATCCTGCCCTTCATGGGCTGTGGTTAGCTTTTAACATTTCTTTTCCTGACCTATCCATTTATTGTCACAATGTGATCTGAAGTTTTTGATCCTTTCACAGGGGTCACCAGCATTGCAGGGTTGTCCACTAGTGGAATCTTGCAGATTGGAATCATTCCTGCCTGACTGCTAGAGGAAACCTCAATTCATAGCTCTGCCACTTGGCTGGATCTGACTGAGGTAGGAATCAGTTAGAGCTTGAAAGAGTAACCGTGTGCAATTCTATAAATGCTAAGTTCCTGTGTTTGACAAGTACTGTTGGGACATAGGGAAACTGTACGTACTGTTGGGAAATATGGGAATTCTGTATATACTTTCCTCTGTCCCCTAGTTGGCTTTTGGCAAGCTTGACATCATCAACATATGACCATTTCAACATCATAGGAAAACTCTTCTGTGAATGACTCTCATAATCTCTGATTTTCAGACAACTGTTCTACTTTTCAATCTTGCTAACCTCCCTGATTTTCACCTCTCCTCAATTGGAATTTGGGCCAATGTAAACCGGAATTTTGCTCTAATCAATCCCCTGGACTACACCGAGGTAAACAATATAGGTCTCCCCTGTACACTTGTGTCTGCAGCATGGTGCAGCTAAAAATCACATGGATTATTAAAATAGACGTTTTGCAGAATACAATCCTCAAACAGATAAGAAAATGAATTATTCATTGTTTTCATTAGTTTGCGGCAGTGCAGGTTTTCTATAAGACTTGCCAAAGATTAGACAGGAATCTTCCAACAAGATCATGTAGGAATATAGCAGAATTGGGTTGGTGCTTTCCCCTGTGAGCAGCACACATAGAAATCAGGTCATTACTTATTCTAGTAAAGGAAACTGTTTTTCTCTGCATAGAACTATAATTAGAAAAAGAGATTTAGCTCTAAAACAAAAACTGGGTACAGCAGCTTAGATGAAAATGAGCTAAGGGGAAGGGCAGGGGGTTTGTTACTTGTGTTGCTGTGCTCCTAGACCTGGGCTCCACTGTACTGAAGGACTGTAAAAACATGTAACTGAAGGTGGCATATTCACCAAAGATCTTACAGCCTGAAATAGGGAAGTGAACAAGACAGGGGAGCATGTGGTCAACACCTATCAGCACAGCTGGCAACTCAGCAAAACAGAGCAGCACAAGAGGAGCTGGAGAAGGGACACAAGGAAGTTTGTTTTATGTTTATGGGCAGTTTTTCCCAATTGCAAGGGCAACCGAGAAAGGCACACAGAGATGGCACATGCAAGACTTACTAAGCAACACTGTGAGGGCATATGAGCCCTCCGTATCTGCACATCATGATACAGACCTCTCAGGCTGATACAGCCTATGAAACCTGCCTACTCATCCACTGAAGCTGCCCCTGATTCCCTGATGCAGGGAATGCCAAAGAGGATGCAGAAAATGTGAGGATGAAGGTTGCAGTCTCTTTTGATAGGGGTATTTGTGGTGTTGATTTGTCTCTGGACAGCCTCACATGTTCCTTTAAGCCGCTATGACTAAGACATCATCTGACTCTTCCCCTTCTCCAAGTTTTCCATTCACATTAATTGGTTGGTTTAGATTTAAGCCAACTGGCATACACTGCTTTGCTTTCTGTGTCTGTGTCCCCACCGCCTCTACAGCTTCTTTCCCTTTCACTCTTTGTTGCATGTTTGGCAGAGAACCACTTTGCAGAGGGTGAGGGTGCCACATCTCTGTAGCTCTGTGGCCGGAAAAGATCAGAAGAAGAATGACGGGAGCAAAGGTCTGAGCATCAACTGACTTGGTGAGCCTCTTCCTCCCACCCTGCCCTGGCCCAGCTTGCAGGAGGCTGCTGTGATACTAGGGTAGCAGGGTTGCTCTAAGCTTGACTTTCTCAGGGCTGCTGCCTCCAACTGCTTTGCACCTTTCATGAGGACTGTGGGAAAGGGGCCTGAGCATGTGGCTGCATGGGGAACACAGGGCTTCTCTAGCTCAACTGCTACTTTAGTGCCTTGGGTCATTCTGTCCCTAATGCACTCTCAAACTCCCACCAGGCTCTTTCCAGGGATAATCAGCTGCTTCTGTCTTGAAGAATAAAATGCATTTCATTTTATTGTCCATGGCTGAGACAAGTCTCTGTAAGTTGCACCTGTCTGCTGTGAAGCTGTGCAAATTTACACCAGCTCCAAATCTGTCCAGAAGAGATGAATCCATCAACAGTAAAGAGCAGGGTACCCTGAGTTTCAGCAAGGAGATATAATCCCAGCATGATGCTCTCCTTCATTTGCTGGATAAAAAGATAGATCTAAGATGTGAACATCTACTATCTACTGAGTGGGTCAGAAAGTCTTCCTCAGTTGGTGGTATGAATGTCTTGTATTAAAAGCTAGACTAAGCTTTTAATGTCCTTGGGAACTATTTGAAAAGTCAGACACTGTCTTTCTTACCATGTAGAAATATCAGTGCTTTTGGAGCACAAAATTCATTTCTAATTCCAGTGGAGATACAAAAGCTAGAGAAGTTGCACAGTGCATTCAGGAACCTGCAGGGATTCAAGCCGTTTTGGAGCTGCCTGAACTGCAAGTCATAGAGAGACGTGCTGGCACTTCAACATTTTATTCTATATACTTAATTTGCACCTATAAATGCATATTAAACATCACTGTCTAGCAAGAGCATCTTTTGTGATCCTCTTAAATTTATTATGGATGTCTATAATCACTGCCCATAAGTCTCATACATAATGGTAATTAACTTCTTTGCCACAGTCCTATTCCATTATTTTTCAGGAACAGCAATGACAGCTCCTAGAGATTTGAATGATGGAAGTTACAGAATCTCTTCCTCCCTGAGAGAGAATTGTCTTTGGGGTAGAGCATCATGGGAGGCCGTGCAGCGTATGCCATTTGGGTCAGGTCATCTCTGATGCTACTGAAAATATAACCAATAATATAACCCTAATACCAAACGCCTAAACTTCAGAGTGGGAGAAAAGTGCAAGCAACATTGTTTATAAGACCATGTATCTAAAAAAAAAAAAAAGAATCTGAAACACCTGTAGGCAGTCAGGATCTGTGGAGTGGTGCATTTCCGGCATGACCAGTAGGACTTCTGCATCTGTCTCATATTCTGCCAGGAGTTAACTCCAGGATACCTCAACTCAATGCTCTTAAGATAAAAGCAGTTGTAATAAATTGGTTGTCTTCATGTTATAAATCACCTATAACAAACACTGCACTAGGAAAAAATGCAGTGTTCTAGAGACAGCAAATTTTTATTAGTAAGCCCACATAATATCAACATATCTCAGCAAGTTGCTGTCATGTGACTAATTCTTAATAGTCATATTTCAGCCAGGACAAGTAATGTTTTGCACATCAGAAGGAATTCGGTTTCATAAAATCCCTATACACAGACAAAGAGAAGCTACTTATCACCCTTGGGGAAAATGAGGCAAAATGAAAAATAATATAGGTTTTTAATTATGCTAGTGCATGCAAGAGGCCTGAATTCCCAAGCCCTCCTTCCTCGTTTCAGCCATGAGGAAGCTTTCTACTAAAACCAAGTAGGATATACTTCCAGAATGAAATATTTTGGTTTATAGGTAGTGAGCAAAACTTTTGGGTAGACTTAAAAGCAATAAGTGCCACTATTTTTAGAAACAGCTTACATTAGTTGCCTTCCAGTTGACCCCCAGGAGTTATAACCAAGGAACATTCTAGGGTAAGAGTGAGAGCTTTCTGATCTTGTGCAAATAAAAAAAAAAAAGCTAAATAAATAAACAAATAAATAATAAACGGAACAAAAAAACAAACGAAACAAAAAAAAAATAAAGAAAAAAAAAAAAGAAAGAGAAAACAACCTCAGAAGTTTTGGACGACCCCGTGCCCCCTGGGTCAGGATCTCTCCCGCTCCCTGCACTGTCCCCTCCCGGCACCGGGGATGGATGAAGCGCGATCGCTTCAGCACCCTGGACAGAGCCGGGCTGGGCGGGCCGAGGCGGCAAAAAACCGTAAACTGGTCTCTTAATTCAAAAACCACCACTATCTGCTAGCTCTTTGATCTTTTTACATCTACCCCCATGTTTCAGGCCCCTGCTGCTACTTGACTGCTGGAACGGTAGTGGTGGGAATGCTTCTTAACTATTTCTAAGAAAACTGTTAATCAAATTATGTTAATTTTGCTTGAGTGTCTGGTGGAAATCAAAGTTTGGCAATCACGCTGAGGCTGTGCCTCGTCAGGGGTTTGGAACTGCACTGGGAGATTTTCACTCAATTTGTCTGTCGGAGTTCAACAAGCGTCTGGATGATGCTCTTAACCTCATGAAGTTCGACAAGGACAAGTGTAGAGTCCTGCATCTGGGGAGGAATAACACCAGGCACCGGTACAGATCAGAGGTTGTCCTGCTGGAAAGCAGCTCCTTGGAGTCCTAGTGGATAGTAAGCTATCCATACACCCTTGTGACCAAGAGTGCCAGTGGTATTCTGAGATACATGAAAAAAAGTGTGTCCAGCAGGTTGAGGGAAGTTCTCCTACCCCCCTACTCTGCCCTGGTGAGACCACACCTGGAATGCTGTATCCAGTTTTAGGATCCCAAATTCAAGAGAGACAGGGATCTACTGGAGAGAGTCCAATGGAGAGCTATGGGGGTGATTAAAGGACTTGAACATCTCTCCTATG
>VWZK01018793.1:2945-15349 GCA_013396935.1 Baryphthengus martii | reverse complement strand
GGGTAATGGTTTTAAACTAAAAGAAGATAATTTTGTACCGGATATAAGAGAAGAAATGTTTTACACTGCAGGTGGTAAGACACAGGCACAAGTTGCCCAGAGAGATGGTAGATTCCCCATCCCTGGAAACATTCAAAGTCAGGTTGGACAGGGCACTGCACAAACTGATCTAGTTAAAGATGTCCTTGCACACTTTAGGGGAGTTGCACTAGATGACATTTAAAGGTCCATTCCACCCAAACCCTTCCACGGTACTATGAAAAGTGCACCAAAGAAAGTAAGGACCTCAACTCTCTTGGCTTAAATCAGATAAAGAATTGGTAGGATTTGTAGGAATTTACATATGCGTCTTTATTGAAAAAGAGATTTGATCCAAATTACTGTATGACCTGTGGAAACCTCTCCACCAAATCACAAATCCACAGGTGCAGCTCTTGATTACAGTTATTTTGCATTCAGAACCTGGAACCTGTTTCCAGATAATGTGTTATTATTGGCATTTCACAGGTTCTGTGACTTTATATTGCATCAGTTACGGAACCTGAAATGATTATACAGTGTAATCAAGCACTAACATTTAACGCCTGACTGACATTTTTAATATGGAAAACCCACTCTAGTTTCTTATAGCTTAATTTGATTTGAACTCCTTTGAATAATAATGAGATGAAACACAGGTCTCTAGGCTAGCTTTTTCATTTGAGAAGCCAGTCTGAAAAGTGGTAATGCAGATCTAATTCTCCCAATAATTTATTTACAAATGCCTTTAAATAGTTTGTTGTGTTTTGCAGTGAGTGATTGAAAACCCCTGCTTTGCTCACTAAGATTGACTATTGGTACAAATCTGTGGTTTTGAATGGCAAAAGATCTCGAGAGTTTGAAATTTCACTGTCGTACTACAGAAATAAATTAAATTCAGCAGTAATTTAACCTTCTTTCCCATTAACACTTTGAGCTACATGACTGCCATAAATTACTTGCTGTGACCATTCTTGTGCCAAAGCTCACGCGCAGTGAAAGGATTGTGCTTCTAATCAGCAGCTTCTGTCTCTAAAGTCTGGAGCTACCAACAGCTATTATTGAACTTAGTAAGACTTTTGAAGGACTTAAAGGTGTGACTAACATGACATGAGTGTGGTTTGCCTTGGTAGAAGATTTCCTCCATGTGATAGGGTGGATGTATTTCCTGGGCATGCAGTTACCTGTTGTGCACTTGCTTCAGTCAAGGATAAGGTCTCTGCTGCAGCCTTTGGTCCTTTTCTTTTAATTATTTTCTCAATTTGCCTTTCCTCTTCATCCTCTTCTTCCAGGAAAGTTTGTCTAGGTTTTCATCTTTGTTTGTCATCCCCACTTTGCCTATGCCCTCATCGAGCTTCATGCTGATGAGCAATGGAGAGGAAGTTTCTGTGCTGGTCTACCTGCTATCTGTCTGCCTTCAGGGCACTCTGAATGAAGGAGCAATGATAGGGAGGACCACAGTTTCAAGGGGCCAAACTGAAATAGAGATCATGGATGTAGCTTCCAAGTCAGTGCATGCTTGGAGGAGACCAGGGTTTGTTTATCCCAGCAAGAAACTACAGCCAGTCGTCAGAGGAGGCAGGCATCACAATTTTAAAAGGCAACTCCCTGGGGTCATCATTCATAGTCTAGGCAAGATGTTATGCTGTCAAAAGACTTCTATTCCCAAGATTTATATTAATTTCACTTGTGAGAGGCCAGAAAACATTAGAATGCTAAAAGCTGATGCTTTAGTTGATGCTGGAGAATAGGTCTTCATTACCACCTTCTAGACACAAACACCCAGATCAGCATTGTTTAGTTGGGCACACTTGCTTAAAGAGTCATTCTTATTTACCCTTTGAGTACGCATCTTTCATATTTCCAGCTGCAGTCTTATTATGTGGGCATGTTGGGAGAAATTTAAAGCCTCTCAGTATATCCAGGGTGGCTTGAGTGACCTCAGTAAACAGTTTTTCCATCCAAAACACAATTATTCCTGATCAGGTATATCAGCTTGTGGGAGAAATCACTCCTAGAACATACAACATGCCTTAGGCATGGCTAGAAACTGTTCTTATTGTGCCATTTTAATAACTCTAGTGCAGACAAGTTTGATTAGCAGGGACTAGTCCTGATCAGAATTTTAGTAGCTTGACATGCTTTGATTCATTTTGATATCTGCATGCAACACCTTTTCAGACCCACTGATCTCCATTATAAATTTTACTTCTTAGAAAACAATTGAGAAGAGAAAGAAAAGATTAATCCAAAAAATCTATTGCAGGGAGAGGAGATAAAAACCAGATTATAGATACTTCCTTTGTTTAATTCAGTGTTTTGCAAAGACAGTTCATTTTGATTTAAATGTAGATTCTATCGAACAGTTCTGCTTTTCTAAGTCTTTTGCCATGTTTCTCATTACTGACTTTAGGTTGACCATATTGTGGAACAAACAGCACACCAAACTCTAAGGAAGCTATTATAAATCCACTACCACTGAAAATGCGGTGGGACTAATAATACTTGTGCTGATTGTTTTCCTTCCTGAAATAAATAGGACAATTTCTCAGGGAGCTGTATGTGGTTTTAATAACAGCACAGATATTACACTCAAGTGGAAATGCAACAGTGAAGTGGTCCTGATTACCAACAGGTAATGCAAAAGTGAAGGCTCTGGAGGAGTTGAAAAATAAGGAACACAGTGAAAAATATGAGGACAGGTGAAAATTTCTCAATGCTATTAAGACACCAATCAGAAAACCAAAAAAACAAACCAACTTTAAAGAACACAGAACAACTCTATGTACTATGAATCAAAAGGAAGGTGTCTGTATTTACTTTGCACCTGTAATATGAGCATTTTGGATGCAAGAGGCTGAGAGATGGGCTCGGAGTCAGGACTCAAGTGCTTTCTTCTGACCTAGTGCTGATGTGGACATAGCCCTTTCTCTTAATTAAGTCTTTCTCATCCTACAGTTAAAGAAAGTGGGAAATCGTGACTGTAGACAACTTGGGATGGGTATGCAGAGTTCAGTCTCCTCAAGAAGGTGACAGGCATGAGCAGCTACTGAGCAAGTCACTCAATAGGCAATGCTGATGCCAAGTGGCAATTCTGTACCGAGACTATAAGGGGTACCAAAGACTTGAATATGGTAGGGCCCAGTTTTGGGTAACAAAGGAAAGAGATAGTTTTAAGCAGAAAAGAGGAGATGAGTAAAAGAGTTAGGGAAGAGAGGAACTGTGTCCTTTTTTTCTGAAATATGTTCTGAACTTGTAGATACCTCAGGGCTGAAGTGAGTAATCAAAACTTGCATTTAGCTTCTTTTTCACAAAAAAAGGAGTAAGAGAATCGCCATCCTTTATTGGATGTGGGGGAAATATAGTTACCAAGGATGAGGAAAAGGCTGAGTTCCTCAATGCCTTCTTTGCCTCAGTCTTTAATAATAAGACCAGTTGTTCTCTGAGTGCCCACCTCTCTGAGTTGAAAGACAGGGACAGGGAGCAGAATGAAGCTCACATAATCCAGGAGGAAATGGTCAGTGACCTGCTACACAACATAGACACACACAAGTCTACGGGGCCAGATGAGATCCATCCAAAGGTACTGAGGCAGCTGGCAGAAGTGCTCACCAAGCCACTTGCCATGATTAATCAGCAGTCCTGGATAATCAGGGAGGTACCAGTTGACTGGAGGTGATGCCCATCTACAAGAAAGGCCTGTCAGTCTGACCTGGACTCTAGGGAAGATTATGCAGTAACAACTGTTGAATGTGAGTGCTCAGGGCCACCTTTGGTAAACAGGGCTGGGCTAGTGTATGAACCAAACACAAGTTAGGAAGCTTGATGCTAGTGCTCACATGACCTGTGCTGGTGTAAATGCTTCACGTCTCCTGTCACATCTTTGCAGAGTCCTTGCAGAACCACTTATGGTAGTAGGACTCTGTCCAATGCATTCTTCATTGTTTGTTTTTTTTTTCTATATATAAGTACAAACATGTATTTCATTTGCCTCAAGGGGCAGACTAAATATTCCCCTGCAGTTTGGTAGCATTTGGTAGGATTGCTGCACACTGGCAGAAGCAGCCAGACTGGAACTGGAAAGGCAACGCACATCGGTGCCACCACAAGAGGTAAGTGATGCTTATTTCAAGATCTCATTTCTGTGTGGTCTCTGCCCCCACCATGTCTTCTGTTGGGCTGTCATGTCAGCAGTAAGTAAATCCTACATTATTTTAGTTTGTGCTTCATAGAATCATAGAATGGTTTAGGTTGGAAGCAGCCTTAAAGATAATCTAGTTCCAACACCCTTGCCTTGTGCAGGGACACCTCCCACTAGACCAAGTTACTCAAGGCCCTGTCCAACCTGGCCTTGAACACTTCCAGGGAGGGGTAATCCACAGCTTCTTTGGGCAATCTGTTCCAGTATCTCACCCCTCTCACTATAAAGAATTTCTTCCTAATACCTAGTCTAAATCTACCCTCACCCAGCTTAAAGCCATTACCCCTCATCCTATCACTATAAGTCTTTTTAAAAAATCTCTCCTCAGATTTCTTGTAGGACCCCTTCAGGAACTGGAAGGCCACTATGAGGTCTTCCCGAAGACTTCTCTTCTCGAGGCTGAATAGTCCCAAGTCTCTCAGCCTGTCCCCACAGCGCAGGTGCTCCAGCCCTCTAATCATCTTTGTGGCCCTCCTCTGGACCCACTGCAACAGTTCAATGTCCTTCTTGTGTTCCAGGGCTCCAAAGCTGGATGCAATACTGCAGATGGGGTTTCATGAGAGTGGAGCAGAGAGGGAGAATCACCTCCCTCAAATGCTGGCCACGCTTCTTTTGATGCCACCCAGGATACAGTTTGTCTTCCGGGCTGCACGCACACATTGCTGGCTCATGTTGAGTTTTTCATCAGCTGACACTCCCATGTCCTTCTCCTCAAGACTGCTTTCAAAGCATTCTCTACCTAGCCTGTATTTGTGCTTGGAATTACCTTGACCCAGGTGCAGGACCTTGCACTTGGCCTTGTTGAACTTCATGAGGTTGGCATGGGCCCACCTCTCCAGCCTGTCCAGGTCACTCTGG
Organism: Baryphthengus martii; assembly: GCA_013396935.1. Classification (NCBI taxonomy): domain Eukaryota; kingdom Metazoa; phylum Chordata; class Aves; order Coraciiformes; family Momotidae; genus Baryphthengus; species Baryphthengus martii. Next base: position 10,272 of record VWZK01018793.1, on the reverse strand, counting down.
AAGGCTTCCCTTCCCACCGGTGTGTCAACCGCACCACACAGCTTGGTGTTGTTTGCAAACTTGCTGAGGGTGCACTCAATTCTACTGTCACCAACAAAGATGTTAAACAGCACTGGTCCCAGTACTGAACTCTGAGGAACACCACTCGTCACTGTTCTCCACGTGGACGTTGAGACATTCACCGCAACTCTTTGAGTGCGACCATCCAACCAATTCCTTATCCAGCGAGTGGTTTGTCCGTCAAATCCATGTTTTCCCATTTTAGTGACCAAGATGTCATGTGAGACAGTGAGAAATGCTTTACACAAGTCCAGGTAGATGACATCAGTTTCCCTTCCCTTATCCACTGATGCTGTGACTCCATGTCATGATTTAGGGTCAGGGCAGCCCAGTATATCTATAACAGACGCTCTATGTTAACCCCTCTCCCTCCCCAACGGGAAGAAAAAGGAAGAGAGAATTAACAATTAGAACAGGAAGCTAGCACAGCTTTGTTGAAAATGGAAAATAATAATAATAAAATGGAATATATATGCAAATACATATAAAACCGATATATTGAACCCAGTCTCCCCGGCCCTGATGGCAATTATGTCACTATCACTTCTGATGCACTGGGAAAGTCCCAGACAGGGCCCAGCAGCAGACAGGAACCGTGTTCAGGGGCTGGATTCTGGTACTGGATTCAGGAACACTACGATCAGGATCAAAGGCAGAACAGACAGAGTCCTCCTTGGATGCCAGCCCCTGAAGAAATGAGGAAGAATCCAATCAAGGGCCCAGGGTAAGAGCCCTCAAGCAAGGATCGAGCAACCAGGTCCTTGCTGAGGCTGCTGGAGGAGGCAGCCTCACTCTTAATGTCGCTTAACGGTTTTGTAGACAGCAAGATCTGGTCAAGTTGGGAGTATTCCTAAGAGTACATGTATATAATCCTTATGTTATAGGGGACTGATCCTTTACTAATGAGCCTACAGTGTTAAATTTGTTACCAACTATCTACAGCTTAAGGGGCCACCCAAACAGGACCTGTATTGGTAAATCCATTGCTTAATTAGAACAATTGAATTGAAGCAGTGGACTGGGAATTAGTGAACTAATTCCTTATTTTGCTTTAATCGTGCATGCAGCTTTTTCTTTACCTATTAAACTGTCTTTTATCTCAATCCATGAGTTTTTGCACTTTTACCCTCCCAACTCTCTCTCCCATCCCACCATGGGGTGAGTGTGGGGCTCTGCTGTGTGGGGCTCTGCTGCCCTCTGGGGTAAAACCACGACAGGCAGAAAGCCTCTGGTTTTTTCTCCTGTCCACTACCTCTCTTCTGTGGCAAGCAGAAACCACATAGGAGACTTGAAATAAAACCTAGAGGACCTGTAAGAGGAAACTAAAGTGAAGTGAGAAATAATGTTGACAATTAAAAAAATCACAGTACAGATTTTTCAATTAATAGCAAGCGTCTACCATTGCAGGAGAAGTCTTTTATCTCTAAGACTGACCACTTGAAAGGCACAAGTTCTGCTTCTCCCAAGAAAAGCCATGGTAAAGATTCTGTGGTCTAGGTGGCAAGATATTTACACTCTCCTGCCTGGCAAAAAACAAGCTCAAACTCCCATTGTAATTTTTTGGATGGTGGACAACTGTGTATTAACAGGAGGTCTCTAATCACCTGGTGGTTGCCATTTATTATGCTCTGAAAGTTAATGAGTAAATTATTCCAAGTGTTTCAGAGGTATAGGTGAATGGTGGTTTGTAGCATGTAACGTGTGTGATCATTAGTCTTACTTAAGCTTATGAAACAAAAAGAGAATATGGAACAATTGTGTTATGGCAGGTGTACATGCACCAGGTTTGACTAACATAAATAGATTAAGGGCCCTCAAGGGCATTAAAAGCGCTACCAGATTCACCAACAAAGCTTTTAAATAACATGTCGTACTGTGACTTGACTCTTACTAACATTTGCTATGTAATTTTAATTCTATTTGCTGTCACTGAAGACTTCATAGATTTGCCTTCAGCTCTGTTTCTTAAAGCTCTGGCAGCCTGGATGAATCCAGGCTATTTTTAACACAGTTGCTTCTCTTGCTGAGCTTATAAATTTATTAATAGAGCTCAAGTATTTCAGGGTTTGCATGTTAATGCAAAATGAGACATATGCAGTCAAAAATCTCAGCTGTTAAGTGAATAAAACTCAGGTAAGGGATGAGCTCTGGCCCAGTTTTTGCATACCTGACACAGACTGCATTAATATAGTAGCATCTGATAATTAAATTGTGAAATCCAGCTCCCTCTTTGAGTTATTTAACAGAGCAACACTGACTCTCTATTGGGCACAGCAGGAGAAATGCAAGGCAGATAATGATCTGTGTATTACAGTGGTATTTTTGAGATTTATTGGAGGAAATGTTCCACATGATGCTGCAAATGTTTGACCCTGCTCCAACTGTCACATCCCATGTTTTGATTATGTCATACCTCTATTCATCTGCCTGGTCTGAATGCCCCTTCTTATTACTGTAAATATTGAGATTTTACACACTCCTCAAGGCCTATCAAGGCATATACCTATTTATTAAATATTGAAAAGTAAATATTGGCCTCCATTTCATCAACAGCACGGGCCTGCATAGATATATTTTTCAGTTTAGCCTCCAGCTTTCTCCTGGCTGTTTTTGTGCTAGGTTGTTGAAAGAATACCTAGAGAGGGTCTTCAGATCTTTCTCAATATTCTTTTGAATGACTCTACTTGAATGTTCACCCTTGCTAAACTGCACACAAAACTTGGTTTCTGGAATAAGCTGTAGCTTGCTTGTAAGCTATCTGTCATGGAAATCTGTGGGCTTTTCGACATCACTTAACTGCTACTATGCATATCTGTTTTTATCATCTTATTGTAAGGTTTCTGAGACTGGATACGTTCTTTGATTCTGTGGGATCCTGGTTCAAAAATAAAACTTTCTGCAAGCCAAACCAGTAAGAATTGTACCAACAATGACTCAGAAAATACAAAGATGCAGTTGCTTATTTGCAACTTTAAGATTACCAGCAACTTTAATTCTGATGGGGAGGACATAAGTCTTAATGATTTAGTTTTTAGCATATGAAAAGAAAAATATCTTTTTTTCCAGTTTCATCTTGGCTTTCATTGTCCTATTTGTACTGGCTAAGTACTGTTCATATTCATAGTGCCTCAGGCTACTGGAGAGATATCCTGCCTCTGTGGAATGAAAGATAATGGTACCCAAAAAAGCAGCATTGCTTAGTGATTCTGGGTGCTCCTTGTCTCTGACACAAACAGAATAGTTTAAGGTCTCTTCTAGGCGATTGATGTGGTGCAATATGGCCCTAATTTAATTCAGTAACTGACATTAATCAGAAAACATTCATAGACCCTAAATGATATTGCAGGATTTGTTTTATTTATTTATTTGTTTATTATCTGAGAATGCAGATAGAACAATTATTGTTTCGGCTTTTCAGAACTTCTTATTTTGTACTTGGCTTTTTGAACTGCTGACACTAACAGGACTTGGACTAGAATTCATGTGCAAATATTCCTAGTATTTTGATCTCTACTCACTGCTCTCTTACTTCATGTTTATAAGCAAATTTAATTGTGCACATAATCTCTCAAGATAAACCATTGTTTTATCTTGTCTTCTATGGAGTAAAATAATCAGGTGTACCTCGCCATCAAACTTCTTTTTCTTAAAATCACATTTACTGTTTCAAACTTTGTTGAAATTCCATCTATATCAATAAATATGTTGTTACTTCTCTCTCGTGAGCGAAGTGCGTAACTCCATCCACGACAAGTGCTCAGTTTTCTTTTGGCAAGTGTTTAAATGATGTAGGCNAACACAGAAAAGCGCACACCCCGAGCCTGTTTGCTGAGGGGTCCAGACCCTGAGGCGCCAGTGAAGCATCACAAGGTGCAACTGAATGGCCGAGTCGCCAAGCTGCTCAGCACAGCCCATGTGTTTTGTCTGTGGGGGAGGCTGTACCTGCCACAGCAGGGCTCAGTTTTTCTGGCTCTTAGCTGCTGGGGAGGAGCAGTAGCTGAAAAAAAAGTGACGTATACTTAGAGCTTCATGCTCTGTTTCCTCACACCATGCCTTGCAGGAGGGAAATTTGGTGTGGTCCATGGCATCTCCCTTTCTGCTGCTACCAGATGGGCAGTACCTCGTCTGTTCTCACATGTGGCCCTAGTTCTGCAAGCAGTGAGGGCTACCCCAGTGTCATTGCCTTGGACCTGACTTCTAGTTAATTTACTTGTTTCCCTTGAAGTTAAGATCAAATTGCTTATGCTACATTTGCTGTAGTAATACGGTGTGAAAAGTTTTACTGATAAATTGAGGGCACGGAGAAAGCAAGCAGTAAGATTGACGACTTTGATCTTGAAAGACAAGATTTTAAAATGGCCAGTGGAACACTGTCCAATATAATTTTTTTTTTTTTTCCGGGATTATCAGTGTATCAGATTTACCAGAAAGCTGTAGTGCAGAAGAAAATAACTTTTCACTGCTTTTCAGCCAGACAAAGTTTTAAGACCTTTAATTTTGCCAAAATTAATTTTGCTATCTCCAAAGAGCTGCACACAACTGTCTGACAAATGTTTGTCTGTCCTGGTAAACCAGTAGTTCAAATGTGTTTACAAAGAACCGAGTGGCAGAGTGCTTTCAGTATGCTTAATGAAAAATAAAAATCATTGGTCCAGTGCATGCAAGCACTCTTTTTGAAATCCTCACACTTTGTAGGCATGCAGAATTACAGGTGTGCAGAGGATGAACCTTGAGAAATTGTTACGCTGATTGTGATGAGTCACGGCTTGTTGGTAATGAAATTCTTAGAAGAGTGAGTCATCCGTATACACCAGGCAGGAGTCAAATTGCCTCTGGGCGTACTATTACAGGAAAGTAAAGCCAGGGAAATCCTTTCAGTGCTGCAATAAGAGCACACAGATTACAGGTACTGAATGCTAAATGGATCAGTCACAGAGTACATGAGAAACATGTAGATCCTAGTGTTAGCCAGCAGAAGAATATTAGCTAGACTGTCTTAGACAACCTTTCAGCAAGAAATTATTTATGCCTGGCTGCTGTTCAAGTTACTGAGGTGAGGGTATTGTCCAAGGCAGCCAGAATGATCTAAAAATAATATTTGTAATAGGACAAAGTCTTAAAGCACTTTTAAGTTAGGCTTAAATTCAGTGTTTAAAGAAAGTGAATAAAGTAGAGATTCTTGTGGCAAGAAATCACCACCTAGGGTCTGGGATGTGGAGGAGAACCTCTGAGCAGCTTTAAAGCTACCCTTGTGCCTTCTTGATATTGAGTTGCTTTGAGAACTACACGGTCCCCTTGTGTAAATTAGCACCTGCATAGCTTCTTAATGATTGCAGTGTTGCCTAAAATCTGTATAATGTTGCAGATCCAAATTTGTGCTTAATATCCTTTCCACTTTACTTTTGAAATAAAACATGCTTATTTCACATAATTACAAAGGGGTTGAGGTTGAAGGTACCTCTAGAGATTGCACAGTCCAACGCTCCTGCTAAAATAATTGTCAACTACATGTTGCTCAGAGTTGTGTCCTAGAAGGACTCCCAGAAGGGAAAATCAAGACTGCTTCAGATTCATTGTTCCTCAACAGCAAGGGCTGGTGTTGTGCTGTGCCTTCCTCAACCATTTTATCTGTGATTTAGAGGATAATTCATAGAGGGGCTTTGCAAGTTGCCTGTATGAGAACTGCGCAGACTGTGCCACTATCTATGAGACAACCTGGCCTATGCTATGATGAAATTCTGCAGCTGCAGCAGTGCCGTTGTTGCCTCTAAATACAACCACCTCATAATATGGAATTAGTTTTTTTTGGTTGTGGGAGGCTCCATGTATCTATGGGTCTTGTGACTTCTTGTAGTCTTCCCAATGTAGTGGCTCAAGGGTACTTGACTTTTGAATTAAACTCTGACTCAGAAAATATGGAAGTGACTATGAAAGAATGCTCATACTGCCTTTCTTGGGCCTGGCCTATCTCTAGAGAAAACCAGGGCACACGTGCTCTTTGCTGATCTCTGTTACAATGGTGAAAAGTAAATGCACTTTCATTTCTAGGCCATTTTTTACAGGCATGTAATGCATTCCAATCTGTTATGTCCTCATCTGTTTCCAAGCTGCTGGCTTGTACAGCCTTATGGTTCAGATTGCTAACACATCCCAGGCCTGCCTTGAAGTTATCATAAGAGCAGAGGACTCTTACTTATCCCTGCCATCAAATGCTGAATCATGCCAATGTCCTGTTTTATTGAGTTACTCTTTCTGTAACAGTGGCCAATCTTTGGTTTTATAAGGAGACACAGTAAACAGGAAATTTGAAACAAGTAATTATTTGATAGCTGTACTACCAGTGCATTCAGTGCTGGATTTATGCTAATGCAAATTGAAATGGCAGATATTGCCTGACAATTTTTATCCTACTAGTAGAACTGTGCTGAATTTTCAGTTCTTTCTTCCAGGTCTCTCGTTTATGTGGTGTCTTGAGAGATTCTGAGAAGTGTGAACAAAACCAAACCTTCCTTCATCTCCCCCAAATTTGTGATAAGGGAAATGGTTGTAAAGTATGCAATAAACCTGGGGCTCATTAGACAATCCTTAGCCAGCTTGCCTGGCTTCTGTCTGAACTGAGAGGAATACAGGTTTTAAAGTAGGAGCTAATGCAACCTAGGCTCTGTATGTGAAATTTTGTGAAATATTTCCCTAGATACAGGTAATTTTACTGATTGGCTTTTTTGAGATAAATGTATACTGACCCAGATCTGAAATTTACACAATCTGCCTAGTGTCACTGAAGCATCTTAGCCTCTTTGGATCATGAGGACAATTCAATAGATTTATGAAGCTACTTGTTTGTGATCTTCTGATTATATTAATCAGCTGAATACACTACCTGAAACCTGATCTTTTAGTTTGTGTATGTGTGCGCTTGTGCACATGCTCTACTTTCATGGAATATGATAGTTTTTTAGATCCCTGTGGAGAATTTCTTGCAGCACTGATGAGAAAGCAGAATATGAAAGCTATCTATGAAAAGTGCTAATACTTGGTTTGAGGACAACTGTGCCCTGGTGTGAGCACAGCAAAGAACATTGGGGTAGCTTCTGCATTTACTGCAGCAGAAAGGAAAACAAGCTTGGGCAACATCAGTACTTGATGACACTTTGGATATCACTTTAGAGGGAGAAGGTATACTACCACAGTAGTTGTGCTAGGTATTTACTGTCTCTGGAAGGCTTATAAGCAAAACAAAACAAAACAAAACAAAACAAAACAAAAA
>VWZK01018792.1:70811-84770 GCA_013396935.1 Baryphthengus martii | reverse complement strand
TTAACGGGAGGGGGGGGACCGGGGGTGGGTGCGGCCCGAGAACAAAGGCGGCAGTGAGTGTGGGGGGTCCTTTGTCCGAAGTATCCTCTGTCGTAGGGACCGGTGGGGTGTTGGAGCAGCCCCCCCATCCCCACCAGGGGCTGTTCCAATACCCGTCTGGTGTGTCCCTCCCCGGTCCCCAACAACGGCAACCGGGAGTGATGGAGTTTCGAGTAAATGGTGGGACCGGGAAGGGTCAGACCCCACCCCGGGGGAGCCACAGTGTCACTGCAAAGCGGCTTTATTGGGTATCGCGAGCCCCAGCTGGGGCGTCAGAGGTGGTAACGCCCTGAGATGTGCCCCGTCTGTCCGTCCGCCTCTCTGTGCCATTACCAGCTGTCCCATTGTCCTACCAAGAGCACAACATCACCTCCCGTAGCGTCCGTCGGAGTTCCCGGCTCCGGAAGGCATAGATAAGAGGGTCAATCACTGAGTTACAGATGATGAGGATGTGGAAGAGGTTGAAGTAACTGAAGAAGCAGGTGCAGAAAGGGTTGGTGGGGCAGGTGACGATGAGGATGAGGTGGAAGAAGAAAGGCCCCCAGCAGATGAAGAAAACGCCCAAGAGGATGGTGAGCGTGACGGCTCCCTTCAGGCTGCTGCTGCGGTAGACGGTGGGTTGCTTCTGCTGCCTGGAGATGCTGCGAAGGTGATGCTGGGCCAAGGCGAACATGTGGATGTAGAGCACCAGCATGAGGACCAGCATGAAGAGGAAGAAGCCGATGAGGCAGAGGAGGATGGCGTTGTTGCGGTAATAGGTGACGAAGACGGTGCTGGAGACGGTGCTGGCCAGCCAGACGCTGCCCATGGTCACCATGGCCCGTTGCAGAGTCATGATGCTGTGGTAGCGCAGGGCGTAGAAGATGGTGATGTAGCGGTCCACGGCGATGACCCCCAGGAAGGAAAGCGAGGACACGACGGAGCTGCAGATGAGCAGGTCGATGACGTTGTCCATGTGGCGGACGACGCTGGTGCGGACCACCAGCACGCCGTGCTCCAGCAGCAGCAGGAAGAACGTCTCCGCCAGGTTGCTGACGCTCACCAGCATGTCGGAGACGGCCAGGCAGCAGATGAAGTAGTACGTGGGCGAGTGCAGGTTCCTGTTCTTCAGGATGGCGGCCACCACCAGCAGGTTCTCCACCAGGCTCACCAGCCCCAGCACCAGGAACAGCTCGTTGGGGATATCCAGCCCCTGGCACCAGGCGCTGCCGGCCCCGGCCGTGGCGTTGCTCTGGTTGCCCTCGCTGGCGTTCCAGGGCTCACGCAGAAGACGCAGGGGGGCCAATGTCGACATGGCCCCCGCCTCAGCCCCGGGGTCCCCCACAGACTCCCCGAGCTCCCTGCCCACCCCACCGGCGCTCCTGCGGTGAGGCCGAGGGCACTGGGGATGGGGCAGGGGGTCCCGCCTCCCGGGGATGCCACGTGTCTGGCGGGACCCCCGATGCGGCGTCCGGCCTCCTCGCCAGCCCTGCCCCGGGTCCCCGTGGCCACCCGCCCGCTGGCCCAGGGTGATGGGGAAGAAAGGGCCCTTTCTCTGCCCCACTTTAAAGCCGCCTCCTGGGGCTCCTCCTCCCAAGGAGGGTGGGCACCCGCATGACGGCGGCACCTCTGGAAGCCGCTGGGGAGACCGGAGCTGTCAGACCCTGGGGACTCCGACCACTTGGGGTCACCATGGACCTGGATGTCCCAGGTGTCCTGAGGGGGGTCCATGCACCCCCAAGACCATGCACCTTGAGGGGCTGTGTGCCATGGGGGTCCTCTGTGCCCTGGGGAGACCCCTGCACTCTGCGGGTCTGTGTGTTTTGGGGAGTCCCTTGTGCCCTGCAGGCCTGGGCGTCCTGGAGGGTCCATGCACCTGGGGGTCCCCAAGTGTCCTGAGGGGACTCCTGCACTCCAGGGGACTGTGTCTTAGCGGGTCCCATGGGCCCGTGTGCCCTGGGCTGTCCACATACCTTGGCAATCCAAGTGGAGCCAAATTGTCCCCTCCCAGCCCCGCAGGCCTCACCCGACCAGGCCTCGGGGAAGATTTTGGAGGGGGTCGGGCAACGGATTCTATAGGGACGGTCAAAGCCGTGATGAAACGCGGAACCGCGCCCGTGCCCCGGCAAAACCAGGCACCGGAGAGAGGCTGGGCGGGCTGGGGGGCCTGCGGCCCCATCTGACCATCATGTGCCTCTGCTGGGTGTTGATGCCTGGAGCCGCCGAGCTGCCAAAGAGCTATTCAGGGAGGCATGAAAAGGCCGATCTCACGGTGGCCGTTCCCACCGGCCGCATCCGTGCCGGGAGGCCTTCCCTGCGGCACCCAACAGCCCACAGCTCCGCCACGGATGAATGGGGCTCAGCTGGATGATGCTGGGAACAGGGAAGGTCCCAAGCTGCCGCGGTCGCCTTTGCTGCCCCTGATCTTGGCACAGCTTAAAGCGAAGCTTAAGCTTAAACACTGGACCCGACACCAACTGGCTTCCCCCCACCCCCTTCCCCAGCTTCCCGGCTGCTGCTCCCCGGTGAAAGCGCCGGAACGTGCTGTGAATTTTTTAAAGCTTTATCAACAGAGATCCAGAAAAACGCCGAGTCTGCAAATCCAAACGAGACGCTGGGGGGCAGGGGGGGAGGGCAGGGAGCGAACGGGGCTCCGGTGGGATTCGGCTGGTGCCAGCAGGGAGGGGAGGGGAGGATTGATTCCGGGCAGCCTTGCTCAGCACTAACGCCACAAATACACCGTTACACAGCAGAAAAAAAAAAATAGGCTTCCTGGGCAGCGCGGGTTGAGCGCGGCTGACCTCATTCCCGGCTCTGCAAGGGGAAACCAGGGAGAAAACAAAGGTGGGGGGTGGCGGGGATCGCTTCTGCTCCCGGAGTGATCAAACGGCTGCGGCACAGCTCGGGTAGCGCTGGGAAAGCTGCAGCTCCCTGGGAGCAGCCCCCAAGGGATGGCGCTGGAGTGGGGACTCTTCACCAGCTCCAGCCTGGGGTGTTTTGTGGGGTGTTTCAAGCTGGAGGAAGCACAAAGGGTTCAGAAGAGGGGAAAAATAATAAACTCCCCTCCCGTTTCATGGGGTTTCAGGCTGCTGCAGGGCTCAGGAGAGGGCAAAAAAGCCACTTCTGGCCATTAAAGACAAAACCAGGCAGGGGAAGGGGCTGGCAAATGTGCTCAGAGGAGGCCAGAAGGGGCCCACGTGACCGAGGGACAGCTGCTGGGGTTAGTTCTGCCACCTTCAGCCCGTCAGGGGCTGCCCCCACCCCAGACAGAGCCCATCCCCAGAGCCAGAGGTTTGCGTGGCTTTATTGGAGTCGGGGTGGGGGGTGATTACAGAGGGTCGGGGAGGGGGAAAAACAACGTGCTCTGGTCTCAGTCCCAGTCCCCGTCGCCTTCGGGATTGTCGTCTCGGGGGGGTTCCTGGAACTGGATGTTGGCCAGCATGTCCCGCATGGCCGCCATCAGCCGGTTCACCCCCTGGTTCAGGTCCTGCCCTGCTCCGGCCTCTTCCTCCCCGTCGTGCCTGATGTCCCCCTGCAAGAGAGCAGAGCTGGAGTCGAGGGCCCGGCCGCAGGGGGCAGGGAGAGACCCTGCCCTGGGCCAGAAGGCGGCCGGCTGCTCCGCAACCTGCCCTGTGCCAAGAGCTCCTCCCGGCGCAGAAAAGCCGGGGTGGTGGAAACTCCTACGTGCCGACCAGGGGCGCTCGCTCCACTGCGTCCACACCTACCTGCAGGTTAAAATTTGGCAACAGCGAGCGGAAGAAGAGAGATAAAGTGCTTTCGTTGGAGGGATGAGTCGTTCTGCAAAACACAAGTCAGGCCATGGTGATGAGGGGGCAGTTCAGGAAGTCGACCTCATGCCAGGGCTCAGAGCGTGCGGAGAGAACCACAGTGCCTGTGGCACCGCGGGGCCCCTCTGGAACCCGCCCTGGCCCGGGGATCGGGGCGGTCACGGGGGTTTCTCATCCCAAGCAGCCAAATTCTGGGCAAAACAGTCACTGAAAGTACTGGCCCCGAGGCGGGGAGCGCGCAGGACACGCTTTGCCTCCGGGCTGGCTGTGCTCAGGCCTCTCTATTCACCTCAAACAGCCAACGCTTTCCAGTGGCCCAGACGGCTGCGAAGAGCCACCGCCTCCAACGGTGACCACCAAGGAAAGTGGCAGGACCAGTCGGGCCCGTTGGCAGCTCTTCCTCGGAGCTGGGGAAGCCGGCAGCCCCGAGCGCCCGTGTGCACCCAGGCCCGGGGCTGAGGGTGCGCCGGGAACGCGCCAGCTGTGCCAGCGTGGAAATGAGGGGTGGAGGAGGTACCTTTCTGGTCTGGTGTAGGAAATGATGGAGTCCAAAGGAGGTAAGGGGTCAAAACCCATCACCGGCTGCGAGGTCACTTCCTGAAGGGGAGGCAAGAAAGAAGGGGTGAAGCTGCGTCACCAGCGGTGGCAAACACCGAAGCACCGCCATGGTGGAGCAGCTGGACTGAGTCTGCCCACACCTCCCACTCCCATGTGGACACTTTGAGGGCAAGGGGATGTTTCTGGCTTGCGACAGGTTTAGGACATGCCCAGTGTCCGCAGCACGGACTCGGTGCCCCGTCTGAGCCCCTCACCAGCGGCAGAGCTGCTGTGGCCTCCTTCATCTCCGAGAGGATGACGTGTCGGTAGATGTTCCTGGGTGCGCTCTGGTACCGCATCTTCCTCCTGCAGTGGGGAGGGGAAGAGAGGATTATGGCACTGGGCACACCTCAGCATGGCCACAGGGCCAGTCCTGCTTCCTCAGGTGAGCCGAGCTTCAGGTCCACGCTGCGGGCACCAACGGGAACCCAGGAGGTTCCCTGGGAGCAGGAGGAGAAACTTCTTTGGTGGGAGGGGGGTTGGAGCCTGGCCCAGGCTGCCCAGAGAGCTTGGGGAGTCTCCTTCTCTGGAGAGATTCCAAAGGCACCTGGACCCTGCGCTGCTGGGCCCCCTGCTCTGGGTGACCCTGCTGGAGCAGGGGGGTGGCACCAGAGGAGCTCCAGAGGGACCTTCCAACCCCCACCATGCTGGGTTTCTGTGAAAAGTGCAATAAATGCCTGAGGTGCCCGGCCACCCCTGCCCCTCCTGGCCCAAAATAACCCCTCTGCCCTCAGCACCGAGCTCCTCTTGGCAGAACGGCCGGTCCCCGCAGGAGAGCTGCTCGCCCCTGCTCTGCCGCACTCACTTCTGCTCAGACTCCTCCACCAGCGGGTCCCGGGCGTCCACCATGCGCAAGACCTCGCGGACATTGGTCTCCAGCCAGGCCATGATTGCTGGGTCCTTCCACAGGGCGTGAGTCCTTCCCACATAGAGGGACGTCAGCTGGTTCAAGGCCGGGGGCTGGCTACGGGAGACAGTAGTTACTGAGGACACTCTCCTCCTTCCCACCTGCAGGTCCTGGCAAGGGCTGGACTCCGCATGGCGCTTTGGCAGGAGCAGCTCTGAAGAGGACTTGGGGGTGCTGGTGGGTGAGAAGCTCAACATGAGTCGTCAGTGCCAGCTCACAGCCCAGAAAGCCAACCCTGGCCTGGGCTGCAGGAAGAGAAGGGTGGCCAGAAGATCAAGGGAGGGGATTCTCCCCCTCTACTCCACTCTGGTGAGACCCCACCTGGAGCACTGCATCCAGTTCTGGAGTCCCTATTAAAGGAAAGATCTGGACGTGCTGGAACGTGTCCAGAGAAGGGCCACGAGTGTGATCCGAGGGCTGGAGCACCTCTGCTATGGAGACAGGCTGAGAGAGTTGGGGTTGTTCAGTCTGGAGAAGAGAAGGCTGCCAGGAGACCTTCTGGTGGCCTTCCAGGGTCTGAAGGGGGCCTACAAGAAAGCTGGGGAGGGACTTTTTAGAATGTTGAGTAGTGACAGAGGAACGGATTCAAACTAGAGGAGATTTAGATTGGATGTTAGGAAGGAGTTCTTCCCCAGGAGGGTGGTGAGAGCCTGGCACAGGTTGCCCAGAGAGGTGGTGGAAGCCCCATCCCTGGGAGTTTAAGGCCAGGTTGGATGGGGGTCTGAGCAACCTGGTCTGGTGGGAGGTGTCCCTGCCCATGGCAGGGGGTTGGAACTCGACGATCTTTAAGGTCCCTTCCAACCCTGACAATTCTACGATTCTATGAATATGAGAACAACAGCAGGCTCCCTGCTTCGCTATTTCCATCCACCTCCACCAGTTTTTCCGACTCCCGTCTATTTTTGGGCTAAGCGCAGCCATGAGATGAAAACGAAGGCTGCCTTGACCCGAGGCGGAGACGGTTTGGTTTGCGTGTCGAGGAGGACCACGTGTCCGGGAAAGCCAGACTGGCAGGAGACAGCCTGCCCCGAGAGCACGCACACGGCCTTCTCCCTCGCTACGCGTACTGACAGGCTTCGGGCTGAACTCCTGACCCATCCACGGCGGGGGGGGTGGGTCTGTCAGTGTTACCTGGTAGAAATTCATTTCCCAAGCATCTCGCAGCCCACTCAGGGAAAGGAAATATTGTCCTCCATGGTGCATTAAGAAACCTGTGTCCAGCAGGTCTAGGGAGGTTCTCCTCCCCCTCTACTCTGCCCTGGGGAGACCACACCCGGAATACTGGATCCAGATTGGGGCTCCCCGGTTCAAGAGAGACAGGGACCTACTGGAGAGAGTCCAACGGAGGCTACGAGGATGATGAAGGGACTGGAACATCTCTCCTGTGAGGAAAGGCTGAGAGCCCTGGGGCTGTTTAGTCTGGAGAAGAGAAGTCTGAGAGGGGATCTGATTCCTGTCTAGAAATATCTGAGGGGTGGGGGTCAAGGGGAAGGGGCCAGGCTCTTGTCTGGGGTGCCCTGGGAGAGGACGAGGAATAACGGGTATAAGCCAGAACATAGGAGGTTCCACCTCAACATGAGGGGAAACTTCTTTGCTGGGAGAGTGACAGAGCCTGGCCCAGGCTGCCCAGAGAGGTGGTGGAGTCTCCTTCTCTGGAGACTTTCCAACCCCCCCGGATCTGTTCCTGTGTGTCCTGCCCTGGGTGCTCCTGCTCTGGCAGGGGTGTTGGACTCAATCTCCAGAGGTCCCTTCCAACCCCCACCATTCCATGATTCTAACCCCATTAGTTGCCTGAAGGAGCTAAAGCCCCACCAACGGCCAAATCGACTCCATCTCTTCTCCAAGAACATCTCCAGGCCTTACCTTATCTGAGCGTTCAGCCCAAAAAAGGAATGGGAGGCGATGCTGGCGTCAGGCTGCACACTGCAGTGATCCAACAGCGGCATCAGGACTGCGGGAGAAAGGCAGAGAGCTCGTGTCCAGCCCGGTCCCAGGGGGCCTGGCACCCCATGGGGCGCTGAGCGGGGAGCCAGCGCCACGGGGAGGGGGTGAGGGGTTCTGCTGCGTTACGGTCTCTCTGTGGATGATGGAAACAGACCCAGAGTAAACAAAAACCAAACTTTTTTTCTGTTCCCCAGCGACATAAGGTGCAATTTTCTGCACTTAAGGCTGCCGGCCTTTGAACTCGAACACGGGCTGGATTTCAGTCGCCGTGACAAGCAGCAGGAAAGACGGTTTCAACCAACACAAACCAAAGCTCTCTAGGAGAGCTGGTTATTCCTGCCCATGAAGACACACCCTCCTCCAGGCCCAGAGGGGCTGTGGATCTCCTTTCATGGGCAGCAGCACCAACCAGATGAAAGGAGGAGCGCTGGGCACCCACGGAGAGCTCAGCTATGGCAGAGCGGTGCCTCGGAGGGCAGGCCACGAGAGACTCGCTGAATCCAGTCCAGGCAACCCTGGTGTGAAACCTTTTCGTGCTCCGAGAATCCGGTTCTCATCCTCCCCCCAGCCTGCACCGTCTGAGGAAGGGGCAGGAGCCACTCCCTCGGTCCAAATCCCACCGTTGCCACCCTGGATGTGGCTACGGCCACTGCCAGGTTGTGTCACCCCCTGAGTCAGGGCTCCCACCCCTCCTGGCACTACCTGCAGCCCCCAGGAAAACCACTGCCTCTGCAGCTGGAATCCAGCTTGGCTCCCACAGATGAGGAGAGAGGCGAAGCCGGCGGGGACGGACTTACCGGTGAGGACACTTACCGCTTGGGAACATGACCAGGGCGAGCTGGATGAGCCGGGCGGCTCTCTCCCGGGCCTGGCTTCGCTCCAGCTCCGGGCGCTCCTCCTGCTGGCTCAGGAAGAAATAGGCCAGCGGCACCGAGAAGGCAAAATTGGGCAGCTGGGACAGATTCCGGTGACTCTGCAAGATCAGAGATTGACTGAGAAATGATGCTCTGCAGAACCATCTCGATGCGGCCCGGCTGGGCACAGGGTGGGGCTTCTTGCTTATAGAATCGTGCAATCATTTGGGATGGAGAAGACCTTAGAGATCCTGGAGTCCCAGCATTGCCCCATCCCTGCCAGGGCACCACTGAGCCCTGTCCCTCAGCACCACAGCTCCACGCCTTGGAAACCCCTCCAGGGAGCAGGGGGACTCCAGCCCTGCCCTGGGCAGCCTGGCACAGGCCTGGACAACCCCAAAGGGGCTGCAACAAATTGTTCCTCAGCTCCAACCTAAACCTCCCCTGGGGCAACTGGAGGCCGCTTCCTCTTGTCCTGTCCCTTGTTCCTTGGGAGCAGAGCCTGACCCACCCTGGCTCCAAGCTCCTGAATTTCAGGGGGTTGTGGAGAGCCAGAAGGTCTCCCCTGAGCCTCCTTTGCTCCAGGCTGCACAAGCCCAGCTCCCTCAGCCGCTCCTCCCCACACTCCTGCTCCAGCCCCTTCCCCAGCTCCGTTGCCCTTCTCGGGCCACACTCCAGCCCCTCCAGGTCCTTCTTGGACTGAGGGACCAAAACTGATCCCAGGATTCAAGGGGTGGCCTCCCTAATGCCCAGTCTAGGGGGACAATCCCTGCCCTGGCCCTGCTGCCACCCCAGTGCTGACTCAGCCGGGATGCTGGGGGCTTCTCGGGCACACATAGCATTGCTCGCTGGAACAAGCCACTCTCCAACCACTAGCTCAGTGCCCCCACAAGTCTGATAGTTCACAGGGCACCAGGATTAAAAGAACAACCCCCTCGGCCTTTATGGGTCACTCTAACGCTGTTGGGACACCGGCCTGGCTGTGAGACAGCCCCTCAGCGGGCTCATCTGGCCATGAACACCTCCTGCTGTGCAGGACAACATGCCAGCCCTGGAGGGGACAGCCCCAGGAACTCGCTCTGCCCGTTCTCTCACCAGGCAACTCACCTCCCACTCCTGGAACATGCGGGTCAGGAAGGTGTACTCTCGAGCTCGGAGGGACAGAAAATCAATCAGCAGCAGCACACAGAGTGGGTCGTTCTCTGGGTCGAGGCTTCGGGGGGAGGTGAGCACAAAGGGAGGAGACAAGGTCAGTGTCAGAAAGCTGAAGCGGCTGTCCTCTCCTTCCTAAGTGAACCAAGACTTGCCCAGTAGCATCCAGAGAGCTTCTGTGACCCAGCAAACGGAGCTAACTGGAACAGGATGGTTCCTGCACGGCCAGGGTGCTGGTGCAAGGCCCTGCAGAAGGGCAACAGCCCCCATCACACCCAGGAGGAGGATCCACAGACACAAACCTGTGCATCTGCTCTGTAGCAGCTGCGAGCTCTGGGGACCAGCCAGGCCCACAGCTGAGGAGCCAAGAGCAAAGGCCACCCTGGTCCCATCTGTTTAAGTCTCCCTCTCAACAATCACTTCTCTCCAAAGGAGCATCACACGTGCCCAAAACTACCCTGAGATGCTGTGGCTGTAAGGAGCGGGAACAAGCCCTCGCCGAGGCCGGGAGCAGAACACCGCCTCCAGGGTTCCTGTCCCACCAGGGTTAGGTTTGGTGGGTGGTTCCCCCAAGCCCCAGACACCCTGCCCCATCCCGCAGCCCTCGGCGGGGGCACCTACCTCAGAATGAGCTTGCAGAACTCCAGGGCTGTCCGGGGACAGCCTCTCTTCTCCAGGAACATCAGATGCTTGAAGAGAGCCAGGAAGAAAGCCCTGAATGGAAGAGCAGGATTCAGAAGCCAGCTTTGTAGAGAAGCACCTCGTACCACTCCAAAACAGGAACCTGTGGTCAGCTCCTTGCCCCCAAGGGGTCCAGGGAGCTCAGCCTGCTGCACTACAGGATGTCACAGGCCCCTCCACCTTCCCACCTTTTTTTCCAGTTTTAATTTCTTTGTGTGAGCACAGGGACCACAAACCCGGGGCAACTCCATCCCCACTCCCCAAGGCCCCACTGCCTTGAGCTCTCGCAGACCGGCCGATGGCTCAGAGTGAGAGAAACGAGTAAATCTCTAAGGTTTGCATCCCACCTTCTCCCAGCCCACCCAGCCCCATAGGATGGTGACCCGGAGCGTGGGGGGAGGATGAACACCCAAGGGGGTGTTACAGAGGTCCGTGTGCTGGGCAAAGATGGCACGAGGCCCGTCAGTGGGTGCTGGAAATCTGAGCAACCTCCAGGTCCAGCAGCAGTTTGGGAGAGAGGACTCAGGTCAGCTGACTGGAAAATTCCCAGAATAAAGTCACCTTTCCCCACAGCTGCAGAGCTGTCATTACGTAAAGAGCCGGGCTGGGAGCAGCATGAGGGCTGGGGATGAAGGCTGGGCAGGCAGCACAGTGACCAAGCACAGCCATGAACACGCACCAGGGGTTTTGTGACAAAAATAAGTGCCTTTTAGGGTATTAATGGCATGAGAAGGATGCAACAGGGAGGAAGAGTTAACACTCTAGTAAGAAATCCCTTGGGAAAGGGGATGCCCTGCAAAGAAACCTCAGTGCAAGAGCAGCTGGGACTCCAGCACCCATCTCAGAAGCCTTGTTCCAACAGAAAGGGACACTCAAGGTCCCCCTGCCAGCGGAGGCGATGCAGCAGATGTCACAAATCTGGGTCTCCGTGTCCAAAGTAGGCCAGGGCCCGCCACGAAGGCTCTCCGGCAGTCGCGTACCTGTTCTCCGGCCGCCGGTAGTCCAGCCTGCAGGTCCCACTGGTGAGGCTGAAGACAGGGTGGAAGGTGCACTCCAGGCTGTACAAGGCCCGCTCTGCAGACAACAAGGACAGAGTCAGGGCACGGCACTGCCCCGGCACGCCGTCCCGCCCCGCTGCTTGCAAAACCACCCTCCATTTGGAGTATCTGGGTAAGATACTGGAGGGTTGTGTCCCGTTCTGGGCTCCCCAGTTCAAGACAGACAAGGCACTACTGGAGAGAGCCCAGCACATGGCCCAACTAGCAAAGAGCATCCTCCAGAATGCTCCTGCCCCAGGCGGCCAGGAGCAGAGCCCGGCACGGTGACCAGCAAGATGCTGGAGGGACCCCACCATGCCCAGACAATCCTGCCGTGCGCTTTGCCCCAGACAAGCAGGTCCAGCTCCAAGAGCCTCCAACAAAAGCTGCTGGTCTGCAGGGTCACCAACACAAAGCGCTGGCATCTTCAGAGCCACGGACACGAGGCCAAACCAACCCTCCTGGTTTGCTGTTCCTCTGGGAAATGACCCCAACCCTGAATCGAGCCCCTTTGGTTAGTGACTCAGGTCAGGACAACTGCTCCTCACCTCAGCGCTTACCTATGAGGTCACGGGCCATCTCCTGATCCTCCTGCATCCGGCACACATCGCTGAGCTGCAGCAGCGAGTCCACGTGGTACGGATTCATCTGGAGCAGCAGCTACAGGAGAGCAGGAGCCTGATTACACCTCGGCACAAATCACTGGTTTTGCGTAAGGGAAAAGGGCTGTTCCTGGGCTCCAAGGTGAAGAAATCCCGTCCCATGCCATCAGAGTCAGCACTCAGAGCACAGGGCCAGGCTGGCGACACTCCACACGTGAAAGGCTAAAACTAGGGAGGAGAAGGACCTGGGAACAGCCATGCTGGGTCAGAGTAGAGCTCTTGCTTGCCCTGTCTCCAGGCCAGATGCCTGGGAGAGAGGGCACGATGCTGGGCACACGTACAACTTCTACCATCAAAGACACTGGTGATATTAACGGTGTCGCCTCTCGTGAATTTGGTCCATATCCAACCCAAGTTCCCTCCAGCACCCCCAGCTCTGCCACAACACCAAGAGCTTCCTTTCATCCCGACTTTCCAGCTCCATCCCTGCTGCGGTAGGGACGGCGGGGATAGCTCTCCCCACCCCACGCAGGATCCGAGCCCTGGATCACAGCTTCCCCCAGGCAGCTCCCTCCCTCCCAACCGACCCAGCTTTTCCAGCGCTGAGGCTATGCCAGGCCTTTGATCATCTCTGCTGTCCTCCTCTGCAGCTCCTCCAGCTCCTCTGGAGGGTGAGGGCCCAGAGCTGCACACAACATGCACGATGCAGGCAGCGGGAATAATGACATTTATGGTTTATCCTTTATTCCCGTCGTAGTTCTGAGCATTTGATCAGAGTTTGTGCCTGCTCTGGGTACTGACAGGACATTTTAACACATCTATTACAATTCCAGGATCCAGCTCCTGAATGATAATGGATTAAAAATACTTTTTTTTTCCCAGGATTAAGAAGAGAAATTCTGGACATTCAAAAAACCACTGTGGTCACTAATTCCATTATAAAGAAGTTACCTCTTCCAAGTATCTCAAACTCAGTTTCTATAGGAAAATAACGAAGCTCCTTCAAATCTCAGCATTTAGTTTTGGAATTATTTCTTTTTTTTTTCCCCTAAAAAACTGGCCTCAAAAGCTCCAGAAGTTGTCCATCTGCAGGGTGTGTCCAGTCTGACCACCTACAGCACAAAGCCTTTGTGTTTTGGGCTGCCCCAGCTCGGAGCCTTTGCCTCAGTCCCACGTGCCTGATGTTTTACCCTGTCCTTGCCCGCCTCTTGAATTCCTCTCTCTAGTCCTTTTTGGATGGGATGGAGCACTGTGGGTCACTGTGATGGCAAAAAGTGCTCTTCAGGAGCAACTTCACCAGCAACACCCTTTTAAGCCACTGGCAAGAGCAGAAGAAACACTCGTGGAGCAAGAGCCCCCCCTTAAAAATACTGTTTTGCACGATGAAATGCCAGGAGCCGGGCAGATCTGGGCTCCAGATATGCCGAGACCACGGTTGGCGTGGATAAACCGGTCAGGGGCTTGAAGTACTCATGGCCTCAGCAAATCCATCCCCTGGATTTTCCCATGAAGGGGAAAGCTGAAGACTAGAACTATTGGAACATCTTCCAAGCAGAGCGGCGCAGTCGGCAGGCAGAGCCGAGGAGCCGGAGGGAGCAGAGGGTGGGAAAGCAGAAGGAAGCCCAACTTTATTTAGCAGACAATGGCTTCTTTAAGCAGTTTCTCCAGGGCACGGATCCGAGCTCATGTGGCCGGGGTGTGCAGAGCAAAAATACCTCCGTTACGGTTCAGCAGGGCGCGGGGCCATTTCGCCGCTGCTTATCACTCCAAACTATAAATGTTACCACAGAGTTTAATGAGCTTGGACACGCATGAAGAGCTCCCAACACAAAGACTGTTTTTGCTGAAATACCAAGAAAAGACATTTTTCATCCATGCTGGAGTTCCAACTAACAGCTGTTGTATTTATAGATTCCATTTCAAGATGAGGTTTATCCACTTTTTTTTTTTTTCCCCCTTTCCCAGCTGAAGAGCTGAGACAAGGGAGCTTTCTTCCTGCCCTTTCAGCCAAACAGTTCCTGCGGGCCACTTGCCCCGATGGCTACCTGGTGCGGTCACCTGGTGTGGCCACCTCGGGCACAGCCCTCGGGGCTAGGCCACTGGATCTCACTGGCACAAAGGTGGTGACTTGGGGACAAGGCGAAAGCAGAGCTCAGCCAGCAACGAGACCTCACCCCACCCAGAGGGGACAGAGGCCTCGACTGATCAAGCAATGAGCACCGGGATCTCTCAGCCAATGTCCCCTGGCAGGGAATGCAGGAGGTAACAGCACGGGCCACCCAGCTCCACAGCACGGAATCACAGGTTGGGTTGGGTGGGAAGGGACCTTCCAAAGTCATCTGGTGCAACCCCCCTGCAGGGAGCAGGGACATCTGCAAC
>VWZK01018792.1:39688-51386 GCA_013396935.1 Baryphthengus martii | reverse complement strand
CGAGTTTCAAGGGAGGAAAGCCGTGCGTGCCGCCCGCCACTCCGGGGCCGAGCCGAGCTGAGCCGGCCACCGGCTTCTCCCGCGCCACGCAACCCTGCCAGCGCCTCCGGACACAGCCGGGGCGGCACCGTCAGGGAGGACGCACGTCGATCACCCAACCTGGGGCGTTAATGGGGGGTGCATTTGAATTATAAAGCGCAAAGGCCTTTGCTTTGGGTAAAAGTGTAATTAATATGAAATCGAGATGTAATTAAAAGCTACCGTCTTGGAAAACAATCAAACAGAAGCCAAGTGTGTATCTGCATAGGGGAAATGTAATTAAGAAATGAAAGAAAAAGGAGGAAAAAAACCCCATGAACAAGCTGGAAAAAGGTTGCAGGGCGCTGGGGGAGGGTTCGAGTCGCACCCTCACACCAAAGCGGGATGTACCCAGCGAGACGGTGACGGAGCCGGGATGGGGGCCAGGGCTGCGTGCCGAGCGCCGCGTCCGCTCGCGGGTCACACGGGGTTTTCATCCATCCTGTGCAAAAAACGTCCTTAAAAAGCCTCAGGAACCTGAGATGAGCGCGTGGAGCACCTGAGGGTTGGATGCACCCCTCCCAGTTTCCTTAGGTGCTGCAATAAACTGGGGGTTGTGACAGGAGAGAGTATTTTGCACTTTTCCGCTCTTGGTAAGTGGTCACCTCAGATGCAGCCAGAGCTCCAGGAGCTTCCCAGTGTGGGTGCCTGGAGTGCAGCCCCCTCTTCTCAGCTCCACCTTCCCGCACCCCCTCGGAGCACTTCTCACTGGTTTGGTCGTCATGGTGATGGATTCCCCCTGTTTTTTCTTATTTGGTCAAACCAGAGACAAATCCCTGGCTGTGCCCAGTGTAATGGGCCATCCGTCGCTCCCAGATTTGCTGGTTCCCCAAAACTCTGAATCAATTGACCCCCCCTCTCCGAGACCGGCACTTTGGTCTCTGCAAGGGGGACACCGAGCCCCATCCTGCTGCTGCCACACACCCTGATCTGGAGCAGCAGCGTGTCTGTCGTGCAATGGAGACACCGGGCTCCCAGGGTGCAGGTGCTGCGGGAGCTCCCCAGTCTCCTCTCTGTCTAAACAAACTTCTAGAACACCCCAAAACCCAAACTCCGGGGCCAGACACTCTGGGTGATGCCTTTGGAGGAGCATGATCCTTGCTCCTGGTGAAAGTGATGGGGTTGTGAGCGCTGATGGCCAACCCTGAGCTCAGATGCACCCGAGGAGGACCTGGGACACGGACAATCCCATCCATGCTCTGATGCTTGAAGAGAACAGCCTGGATTCTGCAAAGTTGTTGCCTTCAGGAGTCAGTTTTATCACAAAGGGCTTTCCTGCCCTTCTCCGGAGCTGCTGCTGGGCCAGATCCTGCTCTGGGCGCAGCCAAACCCGGTCCTGCTGCCCAGCCCAGCCCAGCCCAGCCGGGCTCAGCCAGCTCTGCGGGAGCAGAGTGAGATCCTGCCGAGGCTGGGGGCTGGAGAGCGGAGAGATTGAATCACAGCGTGTTTGTTAAATCTCTATTCCCTTTCTAGAGGCTTCTTCATTAATATTTTAATGAAACCAAATTCTCTGGACAGACTGTGTTAATCCGGTGTGCCGCACGGATAGCACAGGGGAGGGCCATAGAATTGGGGGATCGTAGAGATGTGCGATCATAGAAATGTGGGATCATAGAAACGTGGGATCATGGAAAGACAGAATTGTAGAATTCTACTAATTGTAGAATTTGCTGCCGGGAGGGTTTTCTCCAGCCCTGGGCAGCACGTGCTGCTGACTCACGGCTCCCAGGGCCAGCACGGCAATAAAAACATCCCACAGCCAATTCCTGCACGGCGTCTTCAACGTCTGCAAACAGAAGCCAGACTCCTGACGGTGAACACCCCAGGGCGGGTGACGGTGAATACCCCGGGGTGATGGTGAACGGCCCGGGGTTGCTCACCTGCCATCCTTTTCCTAAGGAATTACCACCCCCTGCCCCAGCTGGGCATGCCAACGGCACCTCACCAGCAGCAGTTCATCTCCAGGGAGGATCAGATGAGAGGCAACTGGGGAAAATCCCTGTGGGAATTCCATGATGATCCCTCTGAATCCTTTCTTACCCCCAGCAATGCCTGGCTGGTAATTTCTCCTCTTGGGAGCCCCAATCTCCTCTTGTCCCATTCCTCCAGGGGTTGGAGGAGCAGGGAGCACCCTCACCCCAAAGGAAGAGACAGGGAGCTGTTGGAGTGGGGGCAGAGGAGCCCCAGCAATGCTGGGAGGACTGGAACCCTCTGCTGGGAGGCCAGGCTGGGAGAGTTGGGCTTGGGCAGCCTGGAGAAGAGAAGGCTCCAGGGAGACCTTCTGGGGGCCTTTCAGGGCTTCCAGGGGCCTGTCNGTGGGCGGGACCACGCCGCGCCTCCATCCAATGGGCGGCGGTACCTCCCCCGGCGAGCAGCCAATGGCGGCTCAGGGCGGGCGGATTGGTTTGGCGGGAAGCGGGCGGGAGCCGCTGTCATGGCGGGGCCGGGCGGGAGGACGTGGCGGGACCTGCTCGGTAGGTCCGGGCTGAGGTGGCGCCGGGGCTTCTCCGGGCGAGCTCTTGGCCTGGCGCTTCCTGCAGGGACAGCGGAGGGGAAGGGAGGGGTCAGTGTCCCCTCCCCGCCATCATACACCCCGCTCCCTCCGGCCTGAGCCGGGCCCCGGGCTCCTGGCAGCCCCTCTGCAGCCCCTGCTCCTTCCAGGGGCCCTCTCCCAAAGGCCATTCAGTGGCCGAGACGCGGCTCCTGTCCCAGGGTGAGGGTGTCCTTGGGAGGCCCTGTCTCCCAGGGCAGCGCTTTTTGGCCAAGGGCGTTTGGAGGCTGGTGGCTGAGTGCACCTGACAGGGCTTTGGCTGAAGGGCGTGAGGCTTTGTCTGCAGAGCAGGCCCGAGCAAACCTCACAGAAACATCCTGAGCTGCTCCTGATGTGCTGCTGGCTAGCGGGGGTCTGGCCAGGGCCACCTTCACCCTGCCATCGACATGCGCTGGAGCAGCAGAGAGGGAGGTGTCCTTGGGGGGATGTCAGAGCAAACTGTGCTCGTAAATCACATCCCAACTTCTCAGCAGGGAGAGCCAGGAAACGAAAAAGCACCTTTGGGAGCGGAGCAGAGCTCCAGGAAGCGGTTCTGCACCTGCTGGATCGCCATCAGAATCTGAATGACCTCCTCTTGGAGGTAGGAGCGGGTGGTTTGGGTGTAGGGGTCAAGCTGGGGGTCGCGGGACAGCCCAGCTGAGGTGGGTGCCACCAGGGCCCTGCCTAGGGCAGCTGTAGAATAAATGTCCCAGAAGCAGAGTTTTCATGATGAATGAAGAGGAAAAGCAGCACTGCAGGAGTAAGCTGAAGTTTAGAGGTCTGTGTTGCAGGCATGAGTTTTGTTTGGTTTTTTTTCCTTTGTTCCTCAAGGTTTTATTGTTACAGACTAGAAATGGTTTGGATTTGGTACAAAGGGAAATGCAGCACCTTTTCTTGGGGTCAGAACTGGCTTCTTGTGAATATAGGAAAAAAAAAATCAGGAGACACTACTGGGTTTGCTCTGAATTACCAACTATTTCTGACTCCTGTGATTGTTTTCACGAGAACCCGTGTCGTTTGCCTACACTGCACTCGAGCCCACATCCTGACCTGACCATGTTCTGCCTTCTCCTCATGTACTGGAGAGAGCTTTTGATTTTGACAACGTGAATAGGCAATTCCAGTACTTCCCGCAGTTCAACCACAAGGTTTCTTTCTATATAGAATATCTGTCTTGATCAAAAGGAAAAAGGGGATTTAATTAGAAAAGGATCCCATATTTTGACATGGTTCATCCAGGATTTATGGCAGCCTGGCTTCACAGAAGGGACTTGGAAGACAGAAATTCTGTTCCTGGTGCTGCTGCTCGTCTGTTGGGTGACTGGGGACAAGGAACTTTGATCTGTGTCTCCTTTTCTCTGCATAAAGTGACAGTAACTGTACTTTTGTCTCTTGTAAAGTGCCCTGGGATCTGGTTTATCCTGACCTTGTGGGAGCTTGGTGTTAGTTTCACTTCAGCTGCTCCCAAGAATACCAGGGAGCACAAGGGAACAGGTTTGTAAATGCGTATAATAGACATTCAAGACTGTTCTGGTTTTGTTTGGCTTCCAGGTGGAAGGTTCAGTCGAGCTGCCTGGACAGGATGGTGCAGAGCACCAGGAAGTACCGTCAGAATCGTTTATAGGTGAGTGAAAGAGCATCTACTGGAGACAGACGTGGGAGAGAACTTTTGCTTCATGTCCTGAATTTCTGTCTGGTAAATGCAATCCCAGTTTTACTTTCTTTTCATTGTTCTGGTCACTCATTTCTTGCTTGTCTGGTGCTGACACCACTGGCAAGGTCTGTTCATTAAATATTTTATTTGAAAGCGTCGCTGGGAGCCCCACAAGACTGAAATACAAAAATCTGCCCAGCGAGGCTGTTCCACCTCTGCCCCTGGTTTATGTCCCATAAAAGCACAATGCATGGAAGTGAAAATGACTGACAACAACTGACATCTGTGCTGGAAAGGGTTTAAGACCTGGGTCTTCTGTCTTCAAAATCATGTGTTCCAACCCTTTTTTTTCCTCCCTTGCTGATAGCTTTCTGCTTTGGTTTGTGTTTTTCAGTCTCTGTTCTGCAGGAACAGGCCTCGAGACTGGGTGTACCCACAGCAACCCTAGCAGCCAAAAGCGCTGTTGCCAACATGGAGCGGATCTGCCGGGCTCCTGCAGGGCCCTCTCCAGGCCCACTGCTGAACTCGGACCAGAGAGTAAGCAAAGGGTTTGAGCCTTTCCCTGAATTCTCTCCACTGCTCTAAGCCTTTAAAAAGCAGCGAACGGGGAGGAAAGCAACAAATTGTTTTCCTTAGAACGTGTTACTTACAAAGGAAATTATTTCTGCTTCGTTTCTGGGGGGATTCCAGGAGAAGTTGTCATGCTTGCTTCAAACGGTCAAGGAGCTGCTGGCGAACAACGTGTTCTGTCGCTCGCGCTTCTGTCAGGAAATGTGGGAAATGAAGGTAAGAGCTCACAGAGAAGCGCTGCCGCGTGACCGGCCGGTTGGGATTCATCAGTGGGATGTAGCAGTGTGACTTCAGCCCTTCCGCCCCGTGAGCTCCAGGGAGAACCACTCAAAGGACTGGGGAAGGGCTGTGATTCCTGTTCCCTCTCCCTGAGGTGACACCACATGGTTATAGAAGCTTTGGAGTATCATTTTCTTTACAGTTTGGCTTCCTTGCCTTCTTGTTACCGGTGAAGGGCACTAATAACTCTCTCCAACCCTTAGTTTGCTTGGTTTGGGCTAAACAGTCCAGGGCGAGGGGCTGGATCGTGGCCAGAGAAGGGCAACGGAGCTGGGGAAGGGGCTGGAGCAGGAGTGTGGGGAGGAGCGGCTGAGGGAGCTGGGCTTGTGCAGCCTGGAGCAAAGGAGGCTCAGGGGAGACCTTCTGGCTCTCCACAACTCCCTGACATTCAGGAGCTTGGAGCCAGTGGGGGTCAGGCTCTGCTCCCAAGGAACAAGGGACAGCACAAGAGGAAGCGGCCTCCAGTTGCCCCAGGGAAGGTTTAGGTTGGAGCTGAGGAACAATTTGTTGCAGCCCCTTTGGGGTTGTCCAGGCCTGTGCCAGGCTGCCCAGGGCAGGGCTGGAGTCCCCCTGCTCCCTGGAGGGGTTTCCAAGGCGTGGAGCTGTGGTGCTGAGGGACAGGGCTCAGTGGTGCCCTGGCAGGGCTGGGGCAGCGCTGGGACTCCAGGAGCTTCAAGGGCTCTTCCGACCAAAGCAATCGTCTGATTCCCTGACTGACCAGGCACTGCTGAAGCTCCAGCTGGCTCTCAGGTGGCACAACCCCAGAAGTCCTATACGTACTTCACCCGCAATATTCAGCACATCTTTGTCACTCTGATTCTTCTGTCTCTTTACCTGGTAATAGTGAGGAGCCCAAGTGAGTTCAGGCAGAAAAAGCCGTGAGAGAAAAGTGATAGCAGAGAACAAGTTGAGTTGCTTCCCAAACGTGTTGTCTCGATTTCATCTGGGTGGTTTGTTTGCTTAAGATAAGGGATGCTCTAAGTGGGGTTAAGGACTTTCTGTGGGCGGCACAGTTTTGGTTGCTGACTTCTCTGGTGGGAAAGAAGGACGAGGCCGATCTGCCAGGATAAGGAGACGCTCTCCGGTCTCAAATATCCTGCCCTGGGCTGAAAATAGAACCCCGTGTGTTTTGTGGGCTGATGAAGATCTCCCGGTTCTCAGGTAGGCGCGGAGATAAGTGCTGCCGTGTAATTGAGATTGTTACAGTAAGAATTGGGTTGTCCAAGACAAAGCGTGTGGGTGAGCCTGGGGTCGCGCTGCGCGGCAGCCGCTGGTCGCTGCGGAGAGCTCCTGGGGTTTTCCTCCTGAACGCTTTGTGTGCCGTAGGCTCCCAAGCGCTGCCTCCTTCACAGGGTGTGAAGGTTTTGTGCCTGTCTGGGAGCGGTTTTGAGTGGCGGTTGGATGGAGCAGAACTTCCAGCAGAAGTCACAGTTTTCTCCTGCCTGGGTGCAGCCTGGAGCCTTGTTTTGTGCAGGACTCTCTCCAGGAGACGCAACGCCAGGGGGAAGCCGGGAGGGTGTCGCAAGGAGGCAGATTCACCCGCGCGGACGCGGCGCCTCGTGCCGAGCTTGCCGGCGATGAGCCTGGCGGTGAGGAGCAGGGCTTGGTTTTCCCGCCCCACCCACCGGCCTCTCTGCACGTGCGGTTCCAGCGTCTCTTTCTGTCACCCTCCCATTGGGAAATGGATTTGAGGGCAGCAAACTCGCGTCACAGGGACTAATAAACAGTTAATAGGCTAAACGATAATTCTCTAATCTGGCTCTGGATCTGAATTACCAAGACGTGAAATTTAGTGGTGTTCCTTGTTTTCTGGGGTATCTTTGAATGTGGAACCCGGGGGGACCAAGATGGATATTTTTATTACTTGAGTGTGAATGTTTCAAATGATGATGCATCTACAACCCTAAACCCTTCCAAAGTAGGAAGGAAAAATCAAATACAGACTTTACTCACCTGGTCTTTCCTGTGTTGTTTTTAAATCTGGATAGTTTGAATAATCAGAGTTTAATTTTATTATCTCGATACAGTTTACATTGGCCAAAAGTGAAGTGCCCAATGCAGACTGTGACCTCATTGTGCCGTCCCCCTAGGACCCCCCAGTGCTGGAAGCCGTGTGGCACCTGCACAGAGGCGACATCGCCGGCCTGGCAGAGCTGCTGGAGAGGTGAGCAGAGGTTTCTAGGTTTGCAGATGTATTTAATCTCTTAAAGCTATCGAAATGTAAGCGGGGATTACTCAGGAGTATTCTGGACTAAGAATTCAGTCAGGTGCTGGCGAGTGATCAGATTAGCGGCGTTAAGATGTTCCTCTCGTTTGTGAGGTTACTGTGGGTTAATGACAATGGTTATTCCAAGAATTGATTTATTTTTTTTTTCCCCCAATATAGAGATAACAACTCAAACCAATTCTCCTTTGTAGAGTTCAGGTTGTTTCCTTGTGGTGTCAAAGGAAGGTTATAGTGATCTCCTAGGCTTTTGATACTGGTTTGCTTGTCCGTTAATGGGACAGGAAAGAAGTCTTTCTTCTACCAGAACTTTCTAAATGGAAATTCAACAATGTCAGATGAGAAGATCAACTGAGCTGGGGAATGCTCTAGAGCAGGAGTGTGGGGAGGACCAGCTGAGGGAGCTGGGCTTGTGCAGCCTGGAGCAAAGGAGGCTCAGGGGAGACCTTCTGGCTCTCCACAACTCCCTGACATTCAGGAGCTTGGAGCCAGGCGGGGGTCAGGCTCTGTGTCCAAGGAACAAGAGGAAAGGACCTCCAGTTGCCCCACGAGAGGTTTAGGTTGGAGCTGAGGAAGAATTTGTTGCAGCCCCTTTGGGGTTGTCCAGGCCTGTGCCAGGCTGCCCAGGGCAGGGCTGGAGTCCCCCTGCTCCCTGGAGGGGTTTCCAAGGCGTGGAGCTGTGGTGCTGAGGGACAGGGCTCAGTGGTGCCCTGGCAGGGCTGGGGCAGCGCTGGGACTCCAGGAGCTTCAAGGGCTCTTCCAAACAATTCTATGATCCTGTGAAATACTTGAACACACAACTTCATGTGTATCTTTTCCTTTTGATGTGCTTGTTGGTAGAATCTTCTTATAAAGCAAATAAAGCTTTTGCTACTCCAAATGAAATAAGTGAAATGCCACGTACAGGGCAGAGTCCTGCACAGATGGCTTTCCTGAGCCCAAGAGGCTGGTGATGGGAAAAAACCTAGAGTTACAAAGAGCAGGAGGGATTGAACTGACTGTGCTTTTCTTTATTCTCAGCAGCCCATCCGTTCCTGCTGTGGTGGAGTGGCTGTGCAGCAGCCTCCGTGGCCTCTGTGAGCAGGCGGAGGGGTCCTGCAGGGACGTGGAGCTGGCGGGGGACATGGAGCTGGCCGGGCACCTTCTCTCAGGCAAGACGTGGAACTGGGTGCTAGTGGAGCAGAGCTGGCTGCAGGTCCTGGTATCCTGCAGCAGGGGCTGCACTAGTGAAAAGCTTGGAGGTGTAAGGACAGAGGCCTCTCTTTGCATTTTTCAGTGCCTTTGCCTTTTTTTCAGTGAGGGGAATATTGAATTTCTATATCTGTTTATTTTACAGCATCATGAGAAAGGGTAGTTGGAAGGTGAGTGGGGCCAGGGATGATATATTGAGAGCACGATGCTCCTGCAAAGTCTCTGAGATATTTTGGACCAGAAAGATTTCACAATTCCATTTCCCCCTCTCTGATTTTCTTGTATTTCTTTGGTGATTTTGTTTAGAAAAAAAACCATCACTACACAATTTGATTGAAGAGCTTTGGCCCAGTGCAGAGGGTCAGGTCCAGCCCCTGGGAATTCTGCATTGGTAATAGAGCCTCAGACCAGTAAATTCTTTGGTCTTTCTAGTCTTTTAAGCATCTGTGCTCCTCACCATCCATTCATTGTTCTAGGCCCTGTAGCCTGGGAGTAATTTTACTCCAAGGAGAGAAATGATTCCTGGTGATTGCTGTGTGGTGAATGGGGCTTTTCAGACACCGGTCCTGTTGGGAGCTGGAGATGGGGAGGCAAGAGAGCGAGCGCTCTGCATTGAAAGGGGGGATGCTGAAACACTAACTCCTCTTTGACTTGCAGACTTGGCGATCGTGTTTCTCCAGAATGGCTTTCAGCAGACTTCGGAGCTGGGAAGGAAGATGGAATTCAAGAAGGTCCCCAATGTAAGGATAGAATGAACCTATTGACAACGGGTCATGTAAAAAAAGTACTTCCATTATACCCCACCGAGGGCTTTTTAAGCTTCCTGAGTTTCACCTTGGTTGCTGTTTGTTCCCTTTGCACGCGAGGCGGGGAATGCTGGTGAGCATGGGAAATGCTGCCCTACTGCCGGCTGTGTCTGGTCTGCAGGAGAGCTTGAGGGAAAAGTGAAGCTTTAAGAGGGACAAAACTCATTCTTTGAGTTAATTTACTTTTTCACCATATAACTGTGGCTGCTTTCAAGTCTAAATGGTCTTAATTTGTCCGTTTTGAACAGATCTGTCGCGCTGTCTTACAAAGGATGTTGGCATGTAAGTGGTTTTGTGATTCCTCGCTCGGTGCGGTCGCTGCCGTTTGCTAAACTTGCTAAATCTTGAGGGAGGAATCCTTCACCTGCTCTGCATAATGTTGATGTCACTGATTTTGTGTGTCTCCGCTTCCCCTTTTGCTCCTGGGAAGCGAGTGTCTCCTGCCCCTGCAGATCCTCTCCTGCCTTTCACGCTAGTTCACCGCCACGCTCACGGCTGCAACATCAGGTCGATGCCCGAGCTGATTTTTTTAACCAGTTTGAAAGCAGCTGTAGCACAGAGCTTAGACCAGGACTATGTATTTTTTTTCCTGCTTAGTAAATCAAACTTTGAATTTACAAAGTCCTGTGCAAAGGAGCTATTGTGCTGGGTCACCAGTTGGATTTGCAGGCTAGCGTTTTGTGAGACCTTTGTTGTTCTGTTGTTTGTTTTTTGTTTTTTAATGCTGAGCAAAGACACCCAATGTGCAATATTTAAACAGCCAGCACTCAAGAACTGTCCCAGCGTCCCTTGTTTTGGCCAGGGCGGTGCTGCTGCTGCAAGCTCAAGCGTAGCCACGCCTGCCTCGCATCACAAATCCTGATGCAGAAAGGCTAAACTCGCACAAGGGCTATTTATTTATTTATTTTTAATTTTTCGGTCTTGTATCACAAATGAACTCCCTGGTACGTTGCTGTATTTGCAAGACAGTGGAGGAAGCACGGGCTTACCCCTCCCTGCCCTTGTTTACACCTCCTCACGCTCCCTACCCCTCCTCACGTGCCCTGCACCGACACCGGTGTGTTGGCACAATCCGTGTGGCTGCTGTTCCTCCCCTGTCTCCTTGGCGACCGGCTGCCCCACGGTTCTGGCTGGTGTGTCTCAGCAACGTGCTGGCTGCGGAGCCGGCCGCTTCTCCTCCCCTCTGTGAGGTGACCGAGAACCAGGAGGCGATGCCAGGGCTGCTCCCTCCCTTCCTCTCATCCCTCCCCGCGGGCACTGCCAGCCCCGTCCCTCGCCCCTCGCCTCGCAGGGAGCGTTGTCTGTAGACAGAGGTGCCTCACGGACCTTGCAGAGCGATTCTAAAAAGGGAAAGCTGTCAGAGAAGTGCTTTGTGGTTCGATATGTACGAGTCCCCTCCCAGGTGGCCCCCTAACAGTGCTGGTGATTGAAAAATAACCCTTCTAAACGCCGGATGCGGTGGATTTTGGAGGAAGAGAAGCTGGTTGTTGGCAGCCAGGCAGGAGTCTGCCAACCTGCTCTTCATTTGACCTTCCCGTCTGCGCAGCCCACGCTGCCACGGGCTGACTGCGCTCTCTGCCTCCAAAAAGTGTCTAAAGCGAGTTTTAGAGGAGCTATTTTTATTACTGTGACCTTTGGGGGGTCACCTTCGAGGGGTTTCACTTAACTGCTCAGCTGCTTTGGAGAACATTAGGATTCTGGGTGTAAAATAACTCCTTATTCGTGAAGACCTTCCGTGGGGGAGGAGGAGGAGGAGAGTCTGGGAGCGCAGCACGGGAGCGTTTGCACCGCGCTTCCGAGTCCTGATGGTGCTGCCTTGAACTCCCGTGTCCGAGGATAAGCAGAGTTTATCTCCTTTCCTCTACTCTCCCCTACTTAACCTCAAAGTATTCCAGGCAGGGGAGGAGAGCATTAGACATTAACTCTGGGCGCTGCCTTGGGAGGCGCTGCCTGGGAGGGACAGGGACAGCAGCACCTGTTTGCTGCCCCAGTTCCGTGTTAACCATCAAAGGGGAGGCTTTTACGGGCAGGATGGGATGAAAAAAAAAAACCCAAAACAGAAAAAGCGCTGCTGCAGTGAGCTGGAAATCAAAGAGTGTCTCAGTGTGCGGGTCCTGAGTGGTGCAGGCTGATGCCGAGGCAGTTGTTTGACCTCCACCCATCATTTTGGGGCAGGTTTGGAAGGAATTTCTGCCAAACCAATGTTCCATCAAGTGCCACCGTTGCCACAGTCGTGTGGCACTCACAGCGGTGTGCTCTTTCTTTGGCCAGGGTGGTTCAGACTGTGGTTCCCAGGGGTTGTTAATTCAAAGCTTGCTTTGCAAATCTCTGCCTCCAGACTTTTTTTTTTTCTTTCTTTTCTTTTT
>VWZK01018792.1:4457-39665 GCA_013396935.1 Baryphthengus martii | reverse complement strand
TTTTTTTTTTTTTTTTTTTTTTGCGGTGGCTCTGCAGTGTTCCCACTCACAGGTGCACTGCACAGTTACGGCTGAATTTGGAAGTGAAATCCTAAATTATGTGCATTTTTTTAGATGACTTAACTATTAGCACATTCTTGGGAACGCTTGTCAGTTGGCTCAAGGTTAGTGTTGAGAGCTTGCGAGCCTCCGTGTCCCTCTTGGAAAAAAATCAAATTGTGAGAATTTAATGCTGCTGAAACAGCTTCTACACATTTCCCGAAGCGGGTCACCTTCCTGAAGGTGCACAAATCACTTGTACCCATCAGTTCCTGCGGGTGGTTTAGTGTCAGAGCTCCTTTATTTTCCATTTTTCTCACTGTGTGTTTGTGTCATTACTTTGGGGTGCAGGGGTGCTCGATGCTGTTGGTCAGGAGAAGCAGGAAGATGTGCCCACGTTGGGAGCTATGAGGTTCTGGTAAGAAATGTTGTTCCTCTGAACAGTGTCAGGAGGAGGGTTTTTATCTATTGTTGCGCTTGTTACTGAAGTAGGGGAATGTTATATTTTGGGGTTTTTTTAGTTATTTATTTACACACAAACCACCTCCCAGTGCTACTTGTTAGAGAGGAGAATGCTAAACATGAAGTATCTGCAAATGGAAATGCTTGTAAAAAGATAAGCGTGAGGTAGGAAAGGGTGTTCTGGCAGGGCTGGAACCAATCTTGGAGCACCCGCCTGGCATGTGGCGCGTTTCCTCCATGAACTTTTCTCACTCTGTGGAGCAGAAGAACCTGGAAGGCGCCATCATCTCCTCCAATTCCTGCTTCCAAACTTGGCATTCTTCAGTCCTGTCCTGTGCAGGGCTGTGCATTAGACTGAAGTTTGTACATCTGATCTGATAATGATTTTTTTATCATTTTTTTTTTTAATACACAATAAAAAGTATATATCTGGCAATGTGATAGGAGAGATGTAGAAGAAAAATGAGTCTGTGCTCAGTAGCTGGTTGATGATAGTGCAGTGCACAGCTCCTGACTGTTTCGCTGTCGTTTGCAGGCTGAATGTGTTCAGCGTGTCAGTTTATAAAAGTGCGGTTCATCCGGATTCCTTGCAGCAGTTTTTCAGACACACCCTGACCGAGGTTCTTACCTACAACCCGCTGTTGAAAGGTAGGAAAAGGCTGGGAGAAGTGTCTGCAGGGTGTGTTATCGTGTGTCCGGAGCGACGTCCGTCCCACCCAGGCCTGGCTGGCTGGGATCCAGGCCAGAGAACCCTGAGCCAGAGCAGCTGCCTAACTCCCAGCTCCTTCCCGGGGGCTGTATAAACTGGGTGACAGATGGGACAGAAAAAAGCCATGTTCAACCTAAACCTCCCCTGGGGCAACTGGAGGCCGCTTCTTCTTGTTCCTTGGGAGCAGAGCCTGACCCCCCTGGCTCCAAGCTCCTGTAGGGAGTTGTGGAGAGCCAGAAGGTCTCCCCTGAGCCTCCTTTGCTCCAGGCTGAACAAGCCCAGCTCCCTCACCAGGCTTGTGCTGCAAACCCCTCACCGGCTTGTTGCTCTCTGAAGACTCTCCAGCAGGCTCCCAGCTGGAAGAGCTTATTGAGGAAGATTCTGGTTCCTGCTGGCTCCCTGTGCGTGCGCTGGGTTGGCCTGCGAACGTGCGGTCGCAGGGACAGCTCTGAGGTGACTGTGCCCTAGTGAAATGGCACGGTCCGTGCTGCCACAGTCCGCATTCCAGAGACAAATAGGAGAGGGGATTTCAGTGGGCAGTTTTGGTTAGCCAAAGCGAGATCTTATGTGGTTAACTTTTACCTTGTCGGGTGCATTTTAAAATCTATTGCTGATGAGCAAATTTTTCTTTTTTCCGAGAGCAGTGTCCGATGCCATCCGCATGCAGAAGGAGTGGAGCTTTACAAGAACCTGTTCGCTGCTCACTGCCTTGTACCGCAAAGTATGTCCTTCCTGCTTTCCCAAAGAGAATTCTGCCACGTTGGGTTTGTATTCATTGGAATATCTGGAATGAAGTTATTGAAAACCGGCGCGTTCCAGTCACAGAATCTGAACCAGCTGCCGGGAGCTGTAGGCAGGAGAAAGCACAAAAAAAAAATACTGGAGATTTTTTATTTGTTTGTGCAAAGCTCTTAATGAGAGCAAAGATACGGTTTGAAGAGGTGACTTTTTCACTGTTGCAGACTGACATGGCATCCTAAAGAACTGGAGTAGGGCTGTTTGTTTCAGCCAGCGTTGGTTCCAGCCAGGGTGATCCCTGGCCCTGGAAAGCAGATGCACTCAGGATGGCTTTTTCACAAGCCAAGCAAAAGACAGCTGTATGTGAACCGTGTGTGACTCTTAGGAGTGTATGCAGGTCATGGTTAAATGAGCTGTTGTCGCTCTTGCAGCTTCTCGTGGCGTTCAGCGAGAAGGAGGTGATCGGACAGCTGCGGCAAGTGCTGGAGACCCACGAAGTGAACTGGCATCACGTCCTCTCCTGTGTTTCCACGCTGGTGGTCTGTCAGGCTGAGGCTGAGCAGCTCTTCAAAGGTACTTGGGCCCCAGCAGGCCCCAAACAAACGTGCACTTGTCACCTCACAGGGTTTTGGAGGGAACTGTGCCCACTGGGGTAGCAGCAGAGTCATTCTTAGCTGCTGATTTGAGACACCTGCATGGGAAAGAACAGCAGAAAACCTGCTTTTCTGTTCAGACACCTCATGTCAGCGGTGATGTGAATGCCAGGCCTTGTGCCGGATGTGTCTCAAACTTTCTGTACAGCTAAGAGTGATTATTTGATAATTACCCTCATTATTAATTGAACCGGTGATTACTGAAGCTGAGCTCTATCTCACCTTTGCCAACAGAGTTTCTCACTGATTACCTCCTTGCTGGACTCCCTGCAGTTCTTGCAGGTTGAAAGTTCCACTCTGAGTCTGATGCGCTCAGCCCAGGAGAGACAGGGAGCTGTTGGAGTGGGGGCAGAGGAGCCCCAGCAATGCTGGGAGGGCTGGAACCCTCTGCTGGGAGGCCAGGCTGGGAGAGTTGGGCTTGTGCAGCCTGGAGAAGAGAAGGCTCCAGGGAGACCTTCTGGGGGCCTTTCAGGGCTTCCAGGGGCCTGTCAGAAAGATGGGGACAGACTTTGGAGCAGGGCCTGTTGGGACAGGATGAGGGGGGATGGTTTGAAATTAAAAGAGGGAGATTTAGCCTGGAGAGAAGGAAGGAATTGTTGGTGCTGAGGGTGGTGAGAGCCTGGCCCAGGCTGCCCTGAGAGGTGGTGGCTGCCCCATCCCTGGCCCCATTGCAGGGGAGGTTGGATGGGGCTCTGAGCAACCTGCTCGAGTTGCAGATGTCCCTGCTCCCTGCAGGGGGGTTGGACCAGGTGATCTTGGAAGGTCCCTTCCAACCCAACCAGGCTGTGATTCTCTGATTCTAAGAAATCCAAGAGTATTTGACTGTACAAAGTGCATGAAAACACATGAGTGGGTCCCAGAGGTTCCCCGAGCTGCAGCACACGTCCTTCTTTGTGGCAGGTGCTTTATCACAGGTATTTGTCTCTCTCTACTATAGAACATCACAAGAGCCAAGTTTGAGCTTATTGTTTTCTGTCTCTAGATCTCCTGAGCCACCTCCTGACCAAGGCCTTTGAGAATTACGACATGGAGAATCTGATCACCGCCTTCCTGATAGCGCGTCAGGCGGCTCTGGAGGGCCCTGCTGTGTTCATGCCCTACTCAGAATGGTTTAAGGTGAGATGAAATGAGGCCTGACTGGGAATCTTTGTTTGAAACCTGTGAGAAACTACATGTAAGGAATGCTCTGCTGCACAGAGAAAGCTGAATTTCAGACAAGACAGCCAGGAATTAGGAGGGGGGCAGAATAAAAAGCGATTAGATTGTTTTTAGGAATGATGAATATTTATCCAAAGAATATATTTATTTGCCTTTCTCCAGCCCTCCCTTCTTTCATCTTCCAAGTCCATCTTGGCTTCTCTAGTGATTTGTCAGGAATGCAGACACGTAATTCCTGCTCTAATCACCATCCTGGCTGTGTGTCAGTGTCTTGATAACCAGCGCTGCTGCTGTTGCATAAGTTGTAGTTTTTTTTGCAGATGAAGCGTTCCTGTTTCCTGGATGTTTGCATGCGGCTGTAATTGCTGTGTTGGACCTCACGGATAATTGGTTGTTAGCTTTTAGCTGTAAACATGTCGGTATTTTAGGTATGCACATCTCCACATAATTTAAACCTGTACCTTCCTTTCTGTGAGTTTGCAAATCTAAGCTCAGCCTTTGCTGATTTATCAGGATGTATCAAAAGGGAAACTGTGTATGTTCCAGATAGTCTGAGACTGGCTTATTTTCCTTAGCACACCCAGAAGAAGCTGTGTAGAGACGGGCAGATTTGTGGTTCCCTTGTGAATCTCAATCCTTTGGTGCATTTTGGTGTTACCTAATTCCTCTGAGTGTTCTCATGGGAGCCCGTCAGAACGAGCCCTGAGAGTGACATCGCAGAATTTCTGGAAACTGGACAAAGAAACACAAATAAAAATTCCATAGAGGCTTCTTTGGACTTTCTCTGGAGACTTTTCTCCAGGAGGATTCTCTTGGCAGAAGGCAGATACCTGCGATGGATGTCTGGGAGTCACGGCAGCGTTGGGATGGGGCTTCTCTCCGTGCTGAAGGGCTGCATTGTTACTGTCCTCCCATTTCAGGCATCCTTTGGGAATGCTGGTGGTCACCACGGGAGCAGCAAGAAAGCTCTGGTCTTCCTCTTTGAGTTCTTGTCAGAGCTCGTGCCCTTTGAAGCAGCACCATACTTGAAGGTGAGAAGTCATTAACAGAGGTGGTTTTCTGCAAACTGACACAGAACCTCCCCAAAGTGAATGT
The DNA here is from genome assembly GCA_013396935.1 of Baryphthengus martii. NCBI lineage: Eukaryota > Metazoa > Chordata > Aves > Coraciiformes > Momotidae > Baryphthengus > Baryphthengus martii. The sequence goes on along the minus strand of VWZK01018792.1, from coordinate 34,811 downwards.
GTCTGTGCCTTTGACTGGATTCACATTATTATGATGATTATTGTTGTCATCATCATCATATTACGCATCTTCGACTTGGTTCAGCGTACTATTCGTGTTGTTACAGTAATTGTGTTATTTCTAATATATTATTCAGACCCTTTTCGCCCTGAAATAAGGAAAACCAAGATTTTTTTTTACTTACTTGACAGAAAGGAGAATTCCTTTCATGGATTTCAACTTAAGCACTTCAATGATTATTATTTTTTTTTATTATTATGATAATTTTGTTTTGTTGGTGTTGGGGAAAAATTGCATGTCAGTTGCCATGAAAATGGCAACTCTTAAATTCTCAAGGAAGTGGCCTTTCTTAAAACAAGCACTAATATCTTCTTTGGGGAATATTTGAGGGAAATCACTACAAACTTTGACCAGAATTTTACTCTAATTTCCCATAAAAATCTTGCTGTGAATTTCACATTTCAGGTCCACATCATGTACCCACCTTTTGTGCCAACCAAACATCGCTCCATCCTCCTGGAGTACATCACTCTGGCCAAAACCAGGCTGGCCGACCTCAAGGTTGGTGCAAAGGGTCTCTTTGAAGGGTTCTCTCTGGATCTGTCTCGCTACGAGCCACGTGGTGACCTCGTCCATCTCTCCTACCCTCACACAGGTGGCTATAGAAGACATGGGGCTCTATGAGGACCTGTCTTCCACAGATGAATCTGTGCAGGTACTGCTGCTCTGTCTTATTTTCTCACCGATCATGCTTCTTTTCCCTGGAAAAGAGCTTAGGTCATCCACCTCTCTGCCATTCCCACTGAATCTGAGTGTGCTGCTGAATTGCCAGCGTTAAGCCTGAGATGTCAGCAGCCATAAATATGCAGATTCTCCCCAGATTTCATGAAAAACTAGACTTACTCAGAGGACAAACAGACTGAGTGTTCCGTGATGAGGCCGCAGAGGAACTTGACGATTAGCACTACTAGAGTCCAACTAGAGCAACCTGCTCTAGTTGCAGATGTCCCTGCTCCCTGGGGTTGGACTAGATGAGCTTGAAAGGTCCCTTCCCACCTAAACCACCTGATGATTCTATGAATTATCCAGCCAGCTGCTGGCCAAGCAGCGCCTACAGTAGCCACCCAGCCAGGGAAGTGCTGCCTACTACAGTCTAGCCCTGTGGTTCGGTTTTGAGTAATGACACCAATTGATGAGGAAGCGTTTGGCTCTTGCTCCTTCCCATGTGTGGATCCCAAGTCTGGGAAGCCTCACTTATATGATCAGTCAGCTGGAGGACATGAAACCCAGGCCGGTGGCGGGGCAGTCGAATGGACCACAGTGAACTCTAGTCCTCTATCAACTGAAAGGCATCAGTGAAGATTTAGTTTCATTTCTTCCAAGTCTGATCTGTTTGTTGAGAACCCAGCCTGGGTTGTTGGAAGTCTTGTGATGTCCTGCGGCTCGAACTCGAGGCAGCAGTGTAGGAGCACAGGCTGGAAGCCAAGATTATGGGCCTTAATTCCAAGTGTATGAACTAAAACAGAATAACAATAAACCAAATTCAGGACAGAAAAGATACTGCCCCCACAGGGGGAAATGGAATAAACAAGGTGATGTCGAGCAGGAACTGTTGCTGTGATAGGTGGGTTCAGACCTTTGGGCTGAGCCAGAGTAGCTGTTCCCAGTAACAGGCTGGTGGTTCAGGCCCAGTTCCTCCATCCAGCAGTTTCTCTGCACAGCAGGTAGTTCTTGTTATTCCCTTGTGTTGGTTCAGTGACCTCCCTTCGCAGCACAGACAGCTGCTGCTAACCCAGAAAGAACAAGCAGGGAAGGGGATCGCTGTCCTCCGTTTCTCAACATCTTTCTCTCGTTGTTGCTTTGTGAGCCAGCCCCAGGGCCAGGCGCTTCGGGACGTGGAAAAGGCCCTTCAGATCTTTGAAACCACGAGGAAGATCCCAACGTCTGTGATAGAAGCCAGGTACCGTGTGCTCCTCAGCTCTCCTTGGCTTTAGTAATAATAATAACAGCAACAACAGGCAAGTCCAAATCAAAATAACAAAACGAAAATTGAGGATGCAAGCCAAAGAGATTTGGGAAGATTCTTTCCATGTTCCTGAATAGAGGCTCTGTGTGCAGACAGGGACACCTTGCAAGAGAAGTTCATAATTATTATCATAAAAAAGAAGCAAAATAAAAAAAAAATGAATACCTATTGGCTAATCTGAACCTGATTCATTTATTCATGTTTTCACAAGTATTTTTTTACTTTCAGGAGCCAGATTATTTCCTGAGGTAATGCACTGACACCTCGCAGTTTTGACATCACTAATATCTTTCTCCTTTTTTTTCTTGTTTCAGTATTTTCAGGCGCCCGTATTATACTTCCTGGTTTCTTCCTGCCTTGCTCAAGCCTCGGGTGGTTAGTATTTGGTTTTAGCTTCCTTTTTTTAATTTTTTTTTTTTTAACCCTCCCCTTTAGATATGTGTTTACAGGCAGGGAATTTATGCCTAACCTGCCTGTTGTTCTCTTGTAGCTCCCAAAAACCCCGGACGCGCTGATGGCTTTTATCGATTCTTTAAAGAGGTACGGAAACATCCCCCTGCTATTTTCTGTGCTGCTTCTGGACTTTCTCTGCAGAACATCTGACTTTACATCAGATTTCCGGAGGCTTGGACACCCTGTTCGCACAACACTGAGCGTTGGCTAACCCATGGCAGGGCTTTGTGGCCGGGCTTGTGGCTTCCAGGTTGTGGATGGGGTAGTTTATCTGTAGAGGTGAAGGTCTTCTGTAATCAGTCCTCTAGCCACTGTGAAGCCAGGATCTAGGAGGAACTCTCTGACTGCAGGCCAGATAGTTGCGGGGTTTTTTACACAAACTTTGGAGGATCCTGCTGAGTATAAAAATTCCGCAGGAAGATAACCCCCCTGTGAAAGGCTCTCCCCTCTCTTTGGGAGAGGATATGGGAGCAGAGGAAGATGAGACTTAAATGTCAGTTAATGCTGCACTGAAGGGACACCAGGACAATTACAGAATGGTTTGGGTTGGAAGGGACCTTAGAGATCATCTAGTCCCATCCCCCATGGGCAGGGACACCTCCCACTAGAGCAGGTTGCTCAAAGACCCATCCAACCTGGATTTGAAAACATCCAGGGATGGAGCATCCACAGCTTCCCTGGGCAACCTGCTCCAGTGTCTCACTACTCTGAGTGAAATGCCCCAGGAGAACACAGCCCCCCTCGGAGCTCAGGCTTGTCCTGTATCCATGCCTAAAAGAGCTTTTCTGCATTGTAGAAACAGCTTGATTTTAAATCCAGTAATTCCTCTGGAACCTGTCATGAATTAAAATATGTTGGCAACGCTGCCTGCGAACGGGACGTTTGAGGCTGCCCTGTCATTCCAGTCTGACTCTAAAAAAAGACTGGGTCTGGTTTTTGGTTTTGGTTTTGTTTTTTTTTTCTAAATTCAGGTTGTAAGAGAAGCAGGCAAGTGTTTGGGAGCTCTGTGGAGGATGTTTGTGGCATTGAGTTTTGGGTGTGTGAACGCAGAACTCGCACCTTTACGTGGACTTAGACATGTAATTGACATGAAACAGGTATTGATAACACAGATAACATTGGTGGGGTGTAGTGTGCGTTCCACCTGGGGAATACTTGCTCTCAAAGCCTTGGAGGTAAATTTCTGGCCCTTGTGTCAGGTGATGATTAAAAAGATGCTTCAGCTGCTCTGTGTGCTTTGGAGCCTCTGTAATTACCTTTTATAGCATAGCTGCTGTTTATGCCTATAATTAATAAAGCTGAAGTTTGCATGTGGTTCTGTGGTGTAATAAATGTCTTTTTTTATTATTATTGTTACAGAGCTGATAAAATACCCTCAAACTTGTACTCTGCATACACACAAGCCTGTCGTGCCATGAAAGAGAAAATGCTGCAAGGTAAAAAACCACAACATTTACTTATGGATTCGTTTGAAGAAAAGTTAATTTTTCTATCGCTGCCCTTCTGAAATGGAAAAACTTCCAAAATTTACAGCTGATGAGGCCTTTAATCTATACAGACATATGTGTATGTTCTTCATGTGTTACTGAGGCATTACACAGCTCTTCTTGCAGTGCCTTCTTCCCAGGAGGGGTTTCTGCGGGCGGTGGGCGCACAGCTCAGCGCCGCTGATTTAACTCACTCCCCGTACATCGCTGTGAATCAGCATTTGCAGCTCCAGCGCGGCTCAGCCCTGGTGTAATGGCACCGATGCTGTCTGAGCTCACCTTCCTCCTCCTCCTCTACCAGTGGATTCCTGAGATCTGGGGAGCAGGAGGGGCTAGGGATGGAGACAGTCATCAGGGGGCTGCAGCGCACGGTTCACATGCGGGGTCTTTCCACCCAAACACTAATGTCGGGCCCCATCCCTGTAGCCCCATTCCTGGTGCAGTGTGTGTTGGTGTCGGAGATACTGAGCGAGCTCCTCCATCTCTTTCTGCAAGTGGGTGTTTCAAATGCCTCTTAAAATAGGCAGCATCCTCACCCTGGGTTTATAGAGAAGGAAGAGGTCAGGTTAGTGAGTGAAGATCGCTTCCAGAGCGTGGTGGCGATCAGTGTCCGGAGGGATTTGTGACTGACTCCTGCTTTGCGGGGAGAGGCTTCCCGGCCGTGCTGTCGCTCGGAGCCCTGACAAAGCAGTTCCCGGGAGCGCAGATGTGCAGAGCATTGCCTGCCCAGGTTGTCCTGGCAACGGCAGGGCTGAGGGGTCCCTGGGGCCTGCCGGGATGGATGGGCAGCATCCCAACCCGCAGCCTGGGCTCTGCGGGAGCCCTCGAATTGCCAGTGACCTCTAGTGGCATGGCCTGAGCCGTGTCCCCTGCCTCCTGAGCCGCATCCTGATCCTGTCCCCTGCATCCTGACCTGTGTCCTGATCCTGTCCTCTGCATCCTAATCCCATCCCCTGCCACCTCCTGCGTCCTGATCCCGTCCCCTGCGTCCTGATCCCGTCCCCTGCATCCTGATCCCGTCCCCTGCGTCCTGATCCATCCTGGGGCTCTTGCTCAGAGGCTGGATTCAGGGCAGGACAGGGGTTGTTGTCAGCTCTGAGCCTGCCCTGCTGTTGGTGCTCACTCCTGCACCCAGAGGTGACTCAGCAGTCTCCTAACACCGGCTGTTTGTAACAAGTATTCATTTTAATAACGAATCTGTTATTTACTTCTCCTGCTCCTGGTTATTTCTGACTCGTGATGCTGCTCTGGCCGAGCGGCCGGGTGGTGCCTGGGGCTCGTGGCCGGTGGGACTCTCTTTTTAGTGGAATGAGAAACTTCCATTTCTTTCTTCTTTTAAACAAAAAACAGAAGAGAGTAACACGTAACATCTGGAGCTGTCACACAGTGTTGGGCTTGAGGAGGAGCTGACGACGCAATCGTCACATCTTGTCTGTATTTTGAGACTGTTCCAGTCTTTTGAGGACAGCAAACGTTTCTGCGAGGGGCAGAGCCGAAGCGAGTAGGAAGGCAGCTCTGGAAGGAGAACTCTCTTGCCTCTTGTTCACAAAAACGTGAATTCCTCTCTGCAGCAAGGCATAAGCTCATGCATGATTCATCAGATGGCACATTTTGAACATAACCCAGAGCTGTGCGTGCGGCAGATTGACGGTTTGGGATCTGCTACGGAAATCGTGTGCAGGTGTAACACGTGCACATGAGGATCTCTCTTTTTTTTATTTATTTTTTTTTAATTTTTTGTCCAGATGAATCCAAAGCAGAGCCCAGCCATCCCAGAGAGCCTGCTGAGCAGCTGGAGGCTGAACTGGCTGAGCTGAGGACGCTGGTTGTGGACCAGTCTAAATCCAAAGGTATGCAGGGAGGTGACTGGGAGCCACCTCTAATTGACTGGGACAAAAGTGGTGTTCACAAAACATGGCTAACACTGGCCAAAGCAGCAGCCAGAATTACTTGCCACTGGTTGCTGAAGATGGTAATCTTTCAGATCTGTGGCATCTTTCCAGCTATAAATAGATATATATATTTTAATGTCTGACGTACTCCCTGAAGTTCAGACCTTCAGGTCTTTGTTTTTTGCGATGCTCTCTTGGTACCACATCCACTTTTGCCAGAGGGGCAGCCCCATTCCTGGGGCTTGCCCAGTGACTTGGGTCCCCTTTTGAACCTGTTTCCTTTCTGGTGTGAAAAACTACTCCTGGGGTGTGTTGGTAAAAGTACTGGGGGAAAAATGCTGTCGTCCAGGTGATGATCGCTGTGTTCCACCTAACATCTTTTGTTCATTAAAGCTTTTTCATAACCTATTTTGGGCTTTGATCAGTTGAGTATCTGTTTCACGTGTTCTTCCTGCCATGTGAAGTTGTAACTCTTCCCTGCCTTCTGTCCTGGCTCTCCTCTTCCCCTGTGACCTCCCTGCAGATGTGCCAGCCCAGATCGCCGTGATTTCTGACAGGCTCGCAAGCGTCCTGGGCAGCAGCAGTGAGGAGAATGAAGCCACTGCTTTGAATTCTCCAATCCAAATTGACATTTCTACCCCCAGGCTGGAGCCCAGCCACCAGCCTGTGAGTACCATCTGGCTGGGGGTGAGAACCTGGGGCTGGGTGGGAAAAAATGCATCTGGACGGGAGGTGTGAAAGGCTGTTGTGTCTGCAGAGAACAGGAAATGCATTCTCCTTTTGTCTGCCTTGTCCTGCCCTGCACAGACTATTCGTGTGCTTTACCCTCCTGCAAGTTGTGCCAAGATCTAGAGATATGTTCTGTCAGATGAATCCTGAGATCAGCTGGGCTTTCTTCACTCACTTGTGGTGCCCTGAGATCACTCCTGGGCTGTACTGGGCTTAACCTTCCCACCTCTCCTCAGTGCCAGGAGATCTGTACAACTGCCAAAGGTCACCAGCTGATTGCTCTCCTTGTTTTAATGTCGGGAAAACAAAACACATGCAGGAGAAAGCTAGGTCTAGGTAAGTGGGTATTAATGGTGTGTGTTTCTTATTCTAGATTGTGGATCTCCTGCTGACATCATTCTGCCAAAACCTAATAGCTGCTTCTCATTTTAACCCTCCTGACAGGTAAGATGTGAAGTAAAGGGTGGGGAAATCAAAACTGGTTGGTACACTGGAATTCCAGCACTTATCCAGGGGTGAGGAGGGACTTTGGGTTGTTCTGTGCCAGGCTGGAAGCTGCAGGCAGCTTTGTTCTGAGCTTCTGCAATCCAAGAACAAATGCACTTTGATGTGCGTGTGTAAATAAAACATGTTTCTCCTCAGTCGTTACTGATCCTTCAGAAAAAGGTGGCACTTGGCTCCGCTTTGTGCTCTGTGACAACCTATAGAAACTTTACACAAATACTGTGCACTCAGACTCGGGGATGGGGGATGGGGAAGGAAGCAAACTCCTTTTCTCCAGGAATTACTTGCCGGATGACACCAGAGATCAGGCAGGGGAACGCTTGTCTCACTTGGACAGCCAGCACTGCTCTGTCTTCAGGATGCCTTTTGGCACCTCCTGTCCTCTTTACCCCCAGGCAGGGACTGTATTTGGCTCTGGCCTGTGTGAGGAGGGACAGGTCACACACCTCCCTCCCTGGAAGGACTCAGTGAATGGCCACCTCCTTCATGATGTAGCAGAAGTCTGTAAACATTACAGTCAACATTTCAGTGGGAAAAGGCTTTGTTGGAAGACAAGCTGCCTGTGAGGGGCGATGCTGGCAGGGCTGGGCTAGGTGGCTGCCTCTCTGGAGTGCTTTGGCAGCCAGAGCATCTCTTTTGCACTGTTTTGCCCCAGGGCAGATGAATCTGTGTTCAACCTGTGCTGGAAAGTAGCTGTGATAAACAAAAGTGTCCCAGGAAATTGTTTCCAAACCCATCTCCCCATCCAGTCTCCTCTGAGGATGTTTTTTTAATGTTAGCTGGGTGGGAAAGTCCCTCCTGCCTTCCCTTCCTCTTGTTCTGCAACAGGACCTGGTCATACTAATTTCTTTTTGCTCTTGCTTTGTTTCTTTGGTCCCATTTATTACTCTGCCTCTGTTTACCTTGTGCTCTCTGTCTGAAAAAAGCTGACCCTGCCCCAGGCAGCTTTCTCCTCACTGCTGTCATCTCAGGACACCTCCTTGACTGTACATTGTCAAGTGTTTGAGGCAGGGCACTGGTGAGTTCCTGCCTTTGTAGGGCTCCTCTGCTCATATACTCTAAAAGTGACACTTCCTTTGAGCCTGGAATGATAATTGTGCTGTGTTTGCAGACAAGTATGGCTCAGGTTCAGTGTGTTAAAGCATTTTTAAATACCTCTTCCTGTACTGGGGATAAAAAGCAGCAGTAAAGTGAGCCATGTGGTTTTTACCTCCTGCAGGCAGGGGCCATGTCTCTCCTTGTTTGTGAAGATGATGTGTGGACACAGGAATCTCTTACCTGCCCTCCTGAGCAGGCTCTGCCAGCTCATTTATCACCAGGTTAGTTTTCCAGCCACGAATCCCATAGTTATAGAGTGCTAAAGGCAATCCCACCTCCATTTCCTGAGCTGTGGGGCATTACCTGTCTGGACTGCACCGCAGAGGGACTTCACCAGCTCTGAGGCTTCCAGAAAAACCAAACACGACAAAACCAAAACCTCATTTGGGACAAAGGGTCCAAATGGACTTGCTCTCAGGAGTGTGAGCTGAGTGTTTCCCTACAGAAACGCTGCTGTAGAAGGTTAATATACGCTGAGGTACCTTTTAAAGAAGCTAAAATAAGTAAGTTTATGAAGAGAGGCAAAATAAAATAGTTGAATGCTTAATTTTCAAGATTCCATGTTGAATATTTTGGTTGTACACCCCTTTTAAAAACAAAAGGAAGACCTTGAGTCTGGGCCGCAGCAACACGTGGTTTTCTTTTAGAGAACTGTAGGGTTTATTTCCTTCACTCCATGATATTGTAAAGATGAAAATAAAAGCCTGATAGACAAGATAAGCTGTCAGAGAAGCTGAAAAACCTAGAGAGCCTCAAATTCTGCTGGCTGAATTTACAGCTGGTGGCTCAGAGTTGTTGTTTTACGGAAATGTACACGTTTTGCTGCAGGTTGAGCAGAGAAAGCTGCACCATTTCAAGGGAGGAAGAACATGTTTAATGGAACTGGTACCTCTCCTCTACTGGATTGATGTCACTGCCCTGAGCTAGGCAATGGGCAAAGCAGAGCTCTGCTCCTCAGTAATGCTGAGTTTTGTCCGAGAAAGGTTGATTTGTTATAAATGAAACGTCTCTCTCTCTCCAGTTCTTCACTTATGTTTGGTTTGCAGGGTCCTTCCCTGAGCGATGCTCACATTTTGGGACTAGCAGCTTTTGTGATCCACCTAAGTGAGTCCAGAGCTTTAATCCCTGCGGTAGAAGCCAATTTTGGGCTTTCTCAGCCCATTCCTGAGCAGGCCCTTTCCGTTTCTGAGTACTGGAATCACTTGCTCGTGTGCAGGACGGAAGAGTCGTTGGCTTTCTGCATGAGGTGAGATCATCCCCGGGCCCAAAAGCAAACAGATTTGGGACATGTTGGTTAACAGCATTTTTAACACTTGATCTTTGTTCTGATTTTGGACTTTTGTGAGTGGCAAAAGATATGATGGAACCAACCGGGTAATGGAATTTGTTGTTCTTCTCTCTCAGGTTTTGCACCGCGGCAGCATCTTACCTTCTGTGCAAGTTTTCATCCTGTTCTCGTGAAGATCTGTGTGCCTTGCTTCCTCCTGGCCTTCTCAAAAAGGTAGAAGGAAAAAAAGTTTTACTATTATGAGAAAGATCAATCTCAGTTGAGTTTTGCCCTGTGCAACTACAACTTGTGTGAGGAAAACTATATAAAAATGCCTCTTTGTTCCCTCCCGTCTTCCCACATTGTGCATTTGCTTGGTTGGCAGTTTCACGCAACCAGAGGGTTGCGCTGGGCCGTGTTTCGTGGCGGAAACATGCAGGGGTTTGTGCCTTTGTTCCAGCTGCAGCACCTCGTGCCGCGGCTGTGCCTGGAAGCTCGGGGAATCCTGCACCAGGAGGCTAAAACTGACCCAAGCTGGACTTCCCCGTCGTGCCCATCCCTGAACTTCAAGAGAGCCAGCCTCAGTTTATGGAAGCAAGCGCGTTTCCGGGAGCTCTTGAGGGAAGAGGCATTCCAGGTATCGATCTTTCCTGTGACTTAATGTCCACGTCGTAAGTTCTCGTTTCTCAGATCCGCCCTTTGCGGTTTCCTTACGGGTGGTAAAAAAGCTTCTTGTGAATAACTTGGTGCCTGAAGAGTCGGTCTGAGGGCCGAAGGCGCCACGTGCGCTGGGTTACGTGCTCAGTGCCGTTTGCAGATGTTGATAGTGAAGATAAGATAGCAACACAGAACTAGAGGGAAAGCTTTTGTACCCTACTTATTGCAATAAGCAGGAAGTTTTACTGATACACCACATCAACAGGAAAACTATCAGGAACTGTGGAGCAAAGTCCTGCCCATGACCTTGGCTTCCGACTGGGTACTGTCCGTGAAGCGCTGGCGAGGCACATAATGGAAAATCCTTGCTGGTTTTGGTGCTTTGTCTCAATGTTGGTGTTCTCCTGAGCCACCCACGGGTCGTCTGGCTCGGCCTCGCTGTCAAGCAGGTTCATTCTCTTCATACGAGCCTTGCAACGTACCCGAGTTGTCAGGATTTCTTTTTTTTTTTTTTTTTTTTTTTAACCTACTTCATCCAAAACCAGTTTGTCCTTGTGCCGAGGAGTTTGTCCTGTTGCTGGAACGCCTCCTCGTGCGTGGCCAGCTTGATGTACGCAGCCAGAACACCTCTGCAGCGCAACCTCCCTTTGATGCTTCCACCAGTCTGTCTGACTGGGGCGCTTTGCTCATTTCAGCGTTTATTTCTCTCAACCGAGGTTCATTCTGGTACCCAGACTTTAAGAAGATCAGCATGTTTGGGAATGTCAAAGGGGTGGGTGTGTGCAAGAGACCTGTATGGCTTTCAACAGCTTTTTGAATGATGTTGGGGTTTTCCTTGAGATTTCTTGCAAGGGAACTGGGAACTTCCTTGGATTGCCGTCTCCTCTTTCATCTCTTGGTCTGCACAGGGTTGTGTCTGGGTGTGGGTGAAGGTGGGGAGAAGGTGGCTGCTCTCCACAAGTTACTTGCTGCTCCAACCTCTTACCTAAATCGTTGCTTTTCCCAGTTGTCGTTCAGGGAGTGGCTGCTGATGGAGCTGGAAGTGTATCCTGAAAAGGATGTTCTCTCTGCTTCGGAGAGGTAAGGGCAGAGCGCCTCTGTTGAAAAAGGAACTCGAGTCTTCCCCACACAAAAGGCAGTGAAGATCAGGAAGTAAATAAACAAGCTGCTGTGGGACACAAAAAGCTGTTGACTGCTGCAGTTTGACCAAAGTTCAGGCAATGCTGGAATGAAGTGCGTGGTTTAACTTGAGGAAGTTCACCAAGATAAGCTCTGCCCTGCACGTGCAGGCCTTCCTTCACAAAAACCTCCCTGTTTCCAGAAGCTGACAGCAGGACAAGAGGTGTCTGGTGGATGTATCTGTAGTTATATGGGTGATTTTTATCTGTCATTCATAGAATCACAGCCTGGTTTGGGTGGGAAGGGACCTTTTGAAGTCATCTGGTGCAACCCCCCTGCAGGGAGCAGGGACATCTGCAACCAGAGCAGGTTGCTCAGAGCCCCATCCAACCTCCCCTGCAACGGGGCCAGGGATGGGGCAGCCACCACCTCTCGGGGCAACCTGGGCCAGGCTCTCACCACCCTCAGCACCAACAATTCCTTCCTTCTCTCCAGTCTAAATCTCCCTCTTTTAGTTTCAAACCATCCCCCCCGTCCTGTCCCAACAGGCTCTGCTAAAATTCCACTTGGTGCATGAACTTCCTTTTCCATCAAGGGAAGGGCACCATTCAAATGCCATGATAGATTTCCCACCTTCTCCTTTTCAACGTTGCAGACAGGATTTCCATTATTGGGCCATCTATCAGTGGTATCTCCCTGCACCTTCTGCTTCTGGTGGCTGCGACGGAGACCTGGAGAAGGCCTGTGGCGTTATTATCAATACCATTCTGGATTTCTCAAAAAGGTATTTACAGAATCCCAGCATACCTGGGGCTGGAAGGGCCCTCTGGAGCTCCTCTGGTGCCACCCCCCTGCTCCAGCAGGGTCACCCAGAGCAGGGGGCCCAGCAGCGCAGGGTCCAGGCGCCTTTGGAATCTCTCCAGACAAGGAGACTCCCCAAGCTCTCTGGGCAGCCTGGGCCAGGCTCCAACCCCCTCCCACCAAAGAAGTTGCTCCTCCCGCTCCCAGGGAACCTCCTGGGTTCCAGTTGGTGCCCTGTGCCCCTTGTCCTGGTGCTGGGCACCCCTGAGCAGAGTCTGGCCCCAGCCTCTTGCCCCCCGGGGGGCCTTGAGCTCTTGCTCAGCCTTGCTCAGCTCCCCTCTGGGGCTGCTCTTCTGCAGCTGAACAGCCCCAGGGCTCTCAGCCTTTCCTGGCCACACAGATGCTCCAGGCCCCTCAGCAGCTTCCCAGCCTCTGATGGACTCTGTCCAGTAGTTTCTTGTCTCTCTTGAACTGGAGAGCCCAGCACTGGACCCAATACTCCCCAGTATTCTGAATCACAAACTTGCATTTCTGCAGAAGGAATGGTTGTGCTGATGACCTTGTAGTTCAGGAGCTGTGAGCTTGTGCCTTATGTGAGGCTATAGAAGCGATTCCCTTCTGCCCTGGCTGGCTGGCAGTGAAAGCTGGGAGGTGGCTCTGTGACTCACCGGGCTTTGCGTAAGACTTGGTTTAGGTGACAGAGGTCTGGGGTGGCAGTCACAGGTAGTCCCTTGTCTGTCTGTCCTTTTAAAGTTGAATTTGTATTCAGATTTGTTTGGCCAGACAAGCAGCAGTGCCCCTGAGGAAGTGGCTGAAGCTGGAAAATGAGGAGGGAGGGTTAGAGGAGAGTTGCTGCCTCACCTACAGCTTATTTAAGGAACACAGATGTGTGTGTGCACAGAGCTCTATGTTCCCCTGAAGCCATGTGACTCCACTTGAACTGTGTTCTCCTCCTGGGCTCAGGGCTGGTTACCTGCTCTGTCTCTTTGTTTCAGGTTGGACCTGGGTAGCTGTGGCCAACCGAAGATGTCGGTCAACCCTGACATTCTCTGCAGGCTGCAGGTGACTTCAGGCTCTGCTCTGTATCTCTGTGTTCACTCCTTCAACTTGACCGGTCAAAGTATTTCCTGATACCTCAGCGTGTGCAAGGCTGACACTCTGCTCTGGGCTGGGAGTGGTGACATGGAAATGGGGAAAGAGATATTTTTTTCTTGTTGATCTCTTTGTACAACTTCATGGAAACACAGAGGGGTTTGAGGCAAACCAGCTCGTAGCCCTGACAAAACACCGTTTTTCCCCTCCCCTCCCTGTTCAGGAGATGGTGCTGGAGCTGGGGTGCCGGCGAAGGTTCCTTCCTGGCCACGGGGGTGCCCAGAGACACTTCCTGTTTGAGATTCTGCAGGAAAGGCTGAAAGACAGAAAACCTGGCTCTGCTCTGGGCGAGCAGCTGTGGAGGCAGCAGGAGCTGCTGCTGCACAGAAGGTAAATGCAGAGCTGAGCGGCCGGGAACACCTCGAGCAAACCTGCTCTTTGGTTATGGCACATCCCGGGGCGGGCAGGCAGCCTCCCCTCGGATTCCACGGCCAGCAAAATCCCTCTAGGTCACGGTAACAACTGTGCAAGGGAGATTTATTGGCTGGTACCCCCGTGAACCGATTGTGTGCCAGTGTCTGCGAGGTGTGCCCCTGCCAGCACCCCGGCTTTCTAAGCCCACGCATCTTCATGGGCTCTGTTCATGACCAGCAGCGCTCTGAACGTCGTCACTTGTGTTAACAGTTGTTAAATGACTGTCTCTGCCGCTGTAATCTAGGTGTGCATTTCCATTTTGGAGCTACTGCTGGTGCCTGTGGAAGTGGTGTGTGCATCTCACCAAAGCACAGGCTCTTTTCTGGGCAACTGGAAAAATTCCTTGTGTGGCTTCTGTCGATGTGTTTGAGTTGGCTGACATTCGGCGTGCTCTCAAACGCCCCTGAACGTCAACATCACGTGCCCTGGGAACCTGGAGTCTGGTTCCTTTCTTGGTGGTAACCTCAGTTGTGGTTTTATTCTCCCTCCCTCAGGGTGCTGGTGGGACTCCCCGCGGCCATGCTCATCACGACGTGTCGAAAAGGGAAGAAAACGGTCTTGGACTGCGAAGACTTTTTTCGTTTTGTAACCTTGGAGCTGGTGCGTGTCGTGAGCCGCACGGTAACTGCTTGTTGGGAAATGCTCTAGATAGAGGCTTGCAAACTTGGGGTTAGGGCAGGAGGTAAAGTGGAGCCAAACCTGAAACAAACTGAGCTTATGTCAGAGTGTAGGGAGGTTCACCTCATGCTTGAGACTTTCCAGCCCCTGGCTCTGCAGAGATCCCCTTGGCACTGTCTACTGTAGGGTGACTTTTCAGTTCGTTCCTTTGGAATTTGGTGCCATTTTATACTATGGAGAGAGAATTCTTGGGAAATGGTGTAGGGAAGCCGAGGTAGAGCTGGCAGGCACGGCAGTGGCTGGAGCTGGCTGTGTACGGACACTCAAAATGTTCAAAGAAAAGCATAACTCAGAAGGGCAGGAATAATTTTTTTTTAATTATTATTTCTTTCTTTTTTCCTTCTTGTCTTCCCACAGAAGAATGTGTGTTCCAGAGGCTACGCGCTCTCCTTCGACATCACCGCTCACTTCTTCAGGGTAAGGGCTGCTTCCGTTGCCGTGCTCCGTGCTAGCCGGAGTGGGTTTCAATTGACCAGCATACCCGACAACACGCTATTCTTAGCAACAAGAAGTGCTATTCGTACCCTCGTGCTGAGAATCGTTGCTGTAAGTTCCAAGAAGAGCAGCAGTAACCCAGGAAAGTGAGGAGACGTAGCAGGAGGAAGCAGCGGTGTTTAAATTTAATACAACCCAGCAAAGGCAGTGGGGGAAGGAGCAGCTGTTGGGCACAGGTTTCTTTCGCTGGGCCATGCTGACCCCTACAGTTATCTTCCATGAATTTACAGGTGGCTTGCTGAGGCACTTGTGTAGTCACCTCGTAACCCACCTTCTTCCAGGGCCTGCTTCATGCCAGCTTGGAGTGCGAGGAACCGGCGGCAGAGGTCGACGACGTTCTGAGAGCATGTCAAACCCAATGTCCCGTCGTGCTTCTCTCCGCAGCGGTAACTGTTCCTACACCGTCTGCAGAGGGGACAGCTCAGTGTGGGTTCAGAGCACTTGGGTGAAACTTCAGTGGTGAAGGGTGGGGGTTGCAGCTCTGGGAAACGGCAGCGTGGGTTTTGTACCCTCGGTGCGGCTGCTGCTCTCAGCTCTGGCTGGGCAGCCTTGGTTCTGGAGCGTCTGGAGCGGTGGAACAGAGGCTGCTTAGACTGAGAACTTGGGAGACGTGTCTTGGTTTCAGATGCAGCTTAGGAGGGGCTGGTTTTTAACAAACCGAGTGACCAAAAATTCCATAAAGCACAGGTTTTTCTCTCTCCTGTGTCCAGCTTTTCATGTGGTGTTGTGCATGGGGGTACATGGTTTTGTAACACCTGATGAGCGTGTGGAGCAGTTCTTTTATTATGACAACTCCTGCCTGAGCAGTTGCAGGGCACCATGGTAGGAACACGGTCACAAGTGACCCTCTTGACATGTCCAGGATGTGAAACTTCTCATGTTTGTTATGTGTGTGTGCACAACTTGGATTTTTTCATTAAGGTGGGTGGGAAAAACCCCTTTCTCTGCATATCTGGCTGAGGTCGGGTGGGTACCTGCCAGCAGACAGCTGCTGGGTACACCACTACTAATGCTACTGGTTTCATCTTTCTGCCTAGCTCTGGTGGCCGAGGCTGGAGCCAGCACTTTGCTCTCAGTGGAAGAGACTCTTCGGAGCTCCACTTGCAGAAGAACTGGAAAGGCTGAGGGAACAGCACTTCTCAGCTACTGGGTGAGTGTGAGGAACCCAGCGAGGCTCTGCAGGCAGGAGAACCAGCTCAGGGGGAACCAGTGCCCGGGAGGCCTGGTCTCGGAGCCAGGCGGGGGTAGTAGGAAATGCTGATGTGGGCTGAGGCCGGTAGGACAGCTCTGCACAGGTTCCTCTGCCGAGTTTAGGTTCAAAACGGGTCACTGTAATTATTTAGTCTGGCCTTCTGGGTAATGTGGGTCAGAGTCTTGCACCATAAGGAAAAGAGAATCTTTTCAGAGGTGACTGGAAGGCAGAGTCCTCCCCAGGCAAAGACTGGAAATAGCCTTTAGCACAGTGTTGAGTCATCCCCAGAAGCTGCTGCACCCTTTGCCCCCTGGATTTGGTGAATCCCTGGCCTCCTGACTGCTGCTGTGACTCCTCCTTTACCTGCTCTCTGGTCAGCATCCCGTGATTTTTCTCCCAAACTTGAGAATTTAGTATAAACATCTCCTTGCAGGTTATTGCAGGCGATCATCACGCGTGTCTGTGGCAGAGTATGCAGCTAACTGCCTGCCCGGCCTCTGATAAAGATAAAAGAGATTTGGGAAAGCTGCTGGCTGCTCCTAGACTACTTTTTTAAAAAACTGTCTCCATGTAGCATCCAACTGCAGAGGTTAAAAAAAAAATGGAGGAAAGAATTAATTTTTCTTGGTCTCAGTTTCTTCCTCATTCACAGTTGTGGCTTCTTTTTTTTTTCTTTCTTATTTTCCCTCCAAACCCCTGACATGCTGGCTTTGTCTCCTAGCTTCCTTTCCTCAGAAGCGGTTTTCCATCCCTCCGGCCCTCCTTGGATTTCAGCCGCCTTCCTCCATTGCGCTGTTTGGCAGCAGTCGCCGCGCGGACGAGGGAGAAGGGCGCTGGAGAGGCTGGGGACTGACACGGAGCAGGCAAGACTGGGCCCGTTTTAATGATCTGCTGTTCTCCTGCAGCTTGAACACCAGCAGTTGAATGCCTTTAACTGGGAAATGGTTGTCCTGGGATAGTGCTGGGGAAGCCTGGGGTGAAATCTTGCTGGTGGCTAGCTGGGAAATTAGCTGTCAATTACCGGTTGCTAAATGCTTATCCTAGAGGCAGAGTTGTTCCAAAGATAAACTTTTAGCTCAGATACTGGCTCCTCTGAGGTCGGGAGGACTATTGAGCAGCTGCTCTAAAACTGAAGCTGGGGAGAGCGCTCCAGCAATGGAGAGCGCAAGCCGTGGCGTGCCGGGGTCACTCTCCCTCTGGTAAAGGATCGAATCCTTCTGGATTTTAGCTCTGGAAGGCTGAGGAGATGCAGGAAGGTTGTGCAGGCATTTTCAGGGCTGTGGGAAGACGTCCTGGGAATTCCAGGGACAGACTTCCTGAAGTTTTCCCAAGTCTGACCCAGGAAATGCCTCCTCCGTTTCGTCATGCTCGGGGTCCTCTGTGCAGGGCAGCTCTCCCAAGGAGGAATCCCGGCTGCTGCCCGCTCTGTTGGTGTCCCAGGGGGTAACTGGGACCAGTGCTCTGCTCAGGGGGTGTCCTGTACCCAGACACTCCCAGGGAAGTCGTGTTGAAGCGGAACCTGTGCCTTGCTGTTGGCTCTCGAGTTTCATTGCTCCCGGCAGCAGTCACGGAGCAGCTCCTCTTGCCACGGGATCAGCTCCTCCACTGTTTATGCTGGTCTAGAGCCAGCAGCTGCTCCTCAGGAACCGGTGATGGGAGCATTTAGTAGATGTGGAGGAACAGCATCTTTCTCTTCCAAAATCTGGCTGGAAAGAGGCGGAGGCCGCCAGGAAGAGCGAGAACAGTGGGAGGGCTGAGTCTGACTGGAGTCCCAGCAGGTCCCAGTGCCGGCCTGGTGTTCAGACCTGGGCTTGAACCCTCAACCACCTCTCCAGTGGTGAGGGTTCTGTATCGGGGGGTGTTGGTGGGATTGCACCGATCTGTCCATGGTGAGGACTTGGCCGCATGCACAGGACCGGTGTGAGGTCAGGCGCCGAGTTCCTGCCGGTGACGGTGCTGAGATGAGAGGCTGTGCAGCACCTGCTGACGGTGTTCCAGCTGTGGGCCAACATCAGCTCTACTCCAGGCTTACGCCTGTGGTAGCTCACTTGGTTTTCCTGGTGTTTGGGAGAAGTTGTTATCTGCTGTCTGTTTTGCTTTGGGAACAGTCAGCGTAGCGTGGAACGTACCCTCGGAAGCGGTGTGCGACATCAGGCGGAGGTCTGCACCTGACGGGAGCAGCAGTGCCTGTAGTTCACCAGGTCCAGCCTGGGAACGTGCTCTGTGAAATCTTATTTCCTGATGGGAAGCTGCCAGTTCTGGGTCACCACCACAGCTGGAACCGACAGCGGCCTCTTTTCCTTCCAGCTTCTGGTTTCTCTGCTGTTCTTCGCGCTCATGGAGCTCATCTCGGCAAAAATAGCGCCAAAGGTAAATTCAGCCCCAAGGGAATTCTCATGATACCAAATGTGTCTGGGCCGCTGGGTTTGCTGCCTAAAAAAGCTTTGTACTGGCCCTGTGGCGGCTGGAGGCTGGTTCTGCCAGAAGGGAGGGATCAGCAACAGCCCAGACAGAGCCTGCTGGAAGCTTGTCAGCTTCTCCTATCAGATGAAACCCATGTTTTCCTCCACCTGACGTTATCTCCCCTTTCAATACAGCAGCTTTTATTTCTTTTCCTGAATGACTTGCTATTTTCAGCTGCCTCTTCAGACTTCACAGCTCCCAGGTAGAGCAGGAACCTCCTCTCTCTCTTTAGCTTTTGGGTAGCATTTCACATTTCTTGGATGATGTTTTTCCTCAGCCCAGAGTCATATGTGGGAGACCTTCTTGGGGCCTTTCAGAGCTTCCAGGGGCCTGTCAGAAAGATGGGGACAGACTTTGGAGCAGGGCCTGTTGGGACAGGACAAGATGGGGATGGGTTGAAACTAAGAGGGAGATTTACACTGGAGAGAAGGGAGGAATTGTTGGTGCTGAGGGTGGTGAGAGCCTGTCCCAGGTTGCCCCAAGAGGTGGTGGCTGCCCCATCCCTGGCCCCATTCCAGGGGAGGTTGGATGGGGCTCTGAGCAACCTGCTCTAGTTGCAGATGTCCCTGCTCCCTGCAGGGGGATTGGACCAGATGACTTCAAAAGGTCCCTTCCCACCCAAACCAGCCTGTGACTCTGATGTCACAGGAGAAAGAGTGTCCAACAAGGAGGAACCTTAGTTTCCAAATGACTTAATGCTGTTCAATAAAGGGGCAAAGATGAGAAGTTCCTTCCCACAGCTGCCTGCCCTCCCAACCCTCTCCGCACTGGGCTGCGGTGGCGAGCGGCTCCTTTCTGCTTTGAGGCAACTAAAGCCTGAGACAAACACGACGTGTTCTTTCTGCCGCGCAGGAGGGAGTGGATTTTCAGCTGGCTCTGGAATGGTCCCTGGAGATCTTGCAGTGCCTGGAAGAGAGGGGCACATCCTGGCCACTTCTCTTCCACCCACCAGAGGCAGGTGAGCAAGTCCTGCCCCCGAGGGTGGAGAGGCCAGGTGCAGAGATGCCTCATCCCTTCCAGGAGTAAGAACTGGAACTGATGAGCCTTCACAAGCAGCACAAGAACCACTTGCTGGAGTAAAAGCTAAAAGCATCCTGCATCTGCCCTGCAGCGTGGTGAGCCTGGACGCTCCGTATTGTTTCCTCTGGTGGAGAAAAGTCTGAGAGGGGACAGCTTGCTTCTCTGTAGTCACCACACCCGAGCACCGTTCACCACCCAGGAACTGCGTGGCTGGTGGTGTGCCTTAGTCACGGTGCTGAGCGTGTAAAACCAGACAGGAAGCCTTAGAATTGTCCAGATGCTGACCTGCTTGGCTACACACGCAATTGTCCCCCAAATTAAAAGGCTGAATACCAAAGTATAACGATAACCTCTTAGTAATTTCTTCCTGAAGCTGGTGGTGGTAGTTAACAGTTGGACTCCATCACCTTAAAGGGTCTTTTCCAACCTAAAGTGTGGGCTGGAAGGGAACCGTGCAGCCCCAGTGCTGCTGTGGAAGCCTGCAGGGTGGCTTGAGGATCACAGAAGACCCTTAGTTCTTCTCTTTGTCCGTTGCAGACCCTAGAAAATACCACATCCTGCGCAGCGCAGCCTCGGACCGGCACACCCGGCTCCTGCCTCTTGCCTTCTACAGGTAAGGAATGTGCCGGGAGGAGGTGGCTGATGGCACGGAGGGACGGCAGCGCAGGGGGAGCGTTGGGTCAGGGCAGGGTTGTTATTTAAGAAGCCCTGTCTCTTTTGTCAGAAGTTTCCCCTCAGCTTTGTGCTCCAAACAGGAGTGTCCCTGGCTGTCCTCCAGGCAGTGGGGTGGCTCCACACAGGGTGGGACTTATCAGAGGGACAGTGGTGACAGTGCCATCTGCACTTGCCTGGGGTCTATCTGGGTGCGAGTCCAGCGTGGAGCTAACCAGAGGTGGTGTGTGACCTCCCCCAGCCTCACCCCCGGCTTTCACCACGAGCTGCTCACCAGAGAGCACAGCTTCCTCTACACAGCCCTCGATCTGTACCTCCAGCTGCTGCGGCTCTTCGTGGAAGGGAAGGACCTGCCGTGCTCTGACCAAACGGGGCAGGGCCCAGGCCCTGCAGAGCAGGTGAGTGAAGCCTGGTCTCCCTTTTTTCCTCCTGTAAATGTGAATCTTGTAACTGAAGTGGTGACCTTCTGGCTCTCCACAACTCCCTAACAGGAGCTTGGAGCCAGGGAGGGTCGGGCTCTGCTCCCAAGGAACAAGAGGAAGCGGCCTCCAGTTGCCCCAGGGGAGGTTTAGGTTGGAGCTGAGGAACAATTTGTTGCAGCCCCTTTGGGGTTGTCCAGGCCTGTGCCAGGCTGCCCAGGGCAGGGCTGGAGTCCCCCTGCTCCCTGGAGGGGTTTCCAAGGCGTGGAGCTGTGGTGCTGAGGGACAGGGCTCAGTGGTGCCCTGGCAGGGATGGGGCAAGGCTGGGACTCCAGGAGCTTCAAGGGCTCTTCCAACCTGAACAAATCAATGATTCCTGGTTTTTATCCCTTCCCCTGCCACTTGTTCCACCTTCCCATACAGAGCAGAGGCAGAGCTGCCCTCGCACTAGGCACCCTGCTCACACCTCAGGGCTGAGAGAAGCTGCCGGTGCTGCTGTCCTGCTCTGCCCAAACCCCCCTTGCTGCATCCTGCTTGTCCAGGAGCTCTGGGTGGACGTGGTCGCAGAGCGAGCGACCTGCTAGACCTGTGACCAGCCCCTGGGTGCAGAGTCCTGGTTCCTGCTCTGCTTTGGGAGGCAAGGACCCAGAGCTGAGCGTGACGTTGTGCTCGGCCTTGATGGGCCGCGTCTCTTCTCCATATTCTCCAGGCGGATCCCTTGGAGGTGATCTCCACAGCCCGGCGGTTCCTGCTCGGTGCGATCCCACAATGCCCGGCCCAGAGCTTTGGCAACATACAACCGGTGCGTTGTTCTTCCTCTTCTCCTGCTCCTCCCTGCGCAGCCTTTCCTGGGCACCAATCCCGCACCGGTGCTTTATCCCCGACACTCTGCTGTGTTTCCATCACACATCTGGGAGAGGTGGAGGACACCTGCTGCTCAACCAGCGCTACAGCCGCTGCCTCCTCCCTCTCGCAGCTGCGTCTTTCTCAGCGACATTAAACCCTGTCCCCACCCGGCGCTTGCTCTCAGAGGAATGACCGAGCACAGCCAAGCGGTGGGTGTTGAAATTTCCCACCAGCGTGGTGTTGTCAGCCAGGAGACCGTGTTATTGAACACCAACAGCTGGACTCGATGACCTTAAAGGCCTTTTCCAACCTAAACAATTCTTTTTCCGCGCATCAGCAGCCGCTTCCCTCCCAGCCCCAGAACGCTCCGGTGTTGCCGTAACTCACGTTGAGGCACCACGAGCAGGTCTAATACCATCTGCTTGCCCTCTCCCCACAGCTACTGGCCACCTGTGAAGAACTTGACCCGGAGCTGGGAGCCACCCTGGTGCACTGTTCGAGGCCCTCGGCGGCCACGGAGCTGGATGAAGAGCTGGTCCTGTTCTGAGTGACGAGCAGGGGTAGAGGTGGAGACCGGCAGGAGCACAGCAAGATGAGAACCCCCTGCTCCGGAGCAGAACCCTCTGACTGCGGCGGAAGGGACAGACAGACAAGGTACCACCTTTCTCACCACTGCTCTTTCTTTCAAATTACTTTGTAAATAATTTATTACAAGCATTAACCATGAAGCTCTTGTTACAATAAAAAGTAGGTTACAAACTTCGGTTTCGACTTGCTTTTGGAATCATCATTTGTCAAAACAAAAACATCTGCTGAACGTTGCTCCGCTGGCCTCTCGTACCCCCCCCTGCCCCTCCCCGAGGGCACTTGTGTACAGGCAGCAGCAGCTTGTGCGGGCAGGGGACGGCTGTGATCTACAACCGTGTGCGGAGGGAGGAGGGGGACACCTCGCCAGGGCGCTGCCCAACACCCGCTCCCCGGGGTTAGACAGACTCTAGTACAACACTGCTGAACCGGACGTGAGCACGGAGAATCACAGCATGAGAACAAGCTTTTTTTTCTGAGCAAGCTGAAGCTAATTCCACTGAGTTCTTGAGGAGACTAAACTTGTAGATTTAAAAAAAAAAAAAAAAAATCATCTCCACTCTGCCGTATGGTTCCTATCGGGCTGGACTGGGACGACTTCCCCTGTCCCGTCCCGCTCAGGTGGGCTCCTGCTCTGCAGTCACTTCTGGCTTTACCGCCTGGCTCTCGGGAGTCCCTGAAGGATTGAGGAGGAGGATTGGCTCTGGCTCCAGCGCCTTGGCTTTGTCCTGAGTCTGGGTCAGAGGGTGCACCATGGACATGTGGACGTTAAGGTTATGGGCCTTCTCGAAGCGCTTCCCGCACTGGTCGCAGGCAAACTCCAGCTCCGTCTCGGCTTTGTGTTTGGTCATGTGGTACTTGAGCGACGCTCGCTGCCTGCACTGGAACCCGCAGATCTCACACCTGCGAGGCAAGGCAGGGCCTCAGCGCCCAGCACAGAGCTACGGCCGCAGCCTTCGCTCTGCACCGCGCTGAATTAACGCCCCTCCCCCTCCAAGAAGACAACCGCAGCCTCGGCTCCGCCTGCTCACAGTTCTACACCTGCTCCTAGCTGCAACTACTCGCGGGATCTCCTACAACCCCCAGCTCCGGGATTCTTCTTCTCCTCAGGCCTGTGGCTGAGGATTCGCCTCCTCAACTCCGAAGAGCAGCGGGAGGAGGCGCGAGACCTGCTCAGCAATGGGGAGCGTGGGAGCTGGAGCAACATCTAACACGATTGAACTGGATGAAGATCTAAGGTGATTGAGTTGGAGCAACATCTAACAGGACTGAGCTGGAGCGGGACCAACATCTAACGTGATGGAGCCGGGACCCTCCATCTCCAGGGCTTGTATCCCATGCTGAGGGCAGCGGCGGTGAGAGCTCAGCAGATCTCCTGTCCCCTTTCTCCTGTCCCCTTTCTCCTGTCCCCTTTCTCCTGTCCCCTTTCTCAGCCACGAAGGGGTGGCCGGTTGGGTGTGCACTTACTGGAGGGGCTTCACTCCCGTGTGCCGCATCTGGTGGACCGAGAGGTGTTTGCGTTGTTTAAAGGTCTGCCCGCACTCGTCGCAGATGTAATTCCGTACCTCTGCAACGGGAAAAGGGAGAGGGTCAGAGGTTCTGCGGAGTCTGGTACATGAAACGCACCCAGGTGGCTGCCCACGCTTACCGGGGGAGGCTGAATTCCTCCCTCCCCCTCACATCCCCTGTGGTTACAGGTTTACAGACTGTTCTGTACTTGGCATGACCACCTGTTGCCTGCTGTGAGCCGAGCCTGCCGGGACGCACCTGTATGAATGAGTTTGACGTGACGCTGTAGGTACCGGTCAATCATGAACACCTTGTTGCAGCCAGGGTGAGGACAGGGCCTCTCCCGGACCTCCTCGTGATGCTCTTTGATGTGTTTCTGTAAACAAAGGATGGAGCTTCTGAATCCAGAGCTGGAAAACCTGGATCTCTCCCAAAAAATGGGACCCCCATCTTGGCAGGGTCGTGCACAAATCTCGGGAGGAGTGGCTGAGGGAGCTGGGCTTGTGCAGCCTGGAGCAAAGGAGGCTCAGGGGAGACCTTCTGGCTCTCCACAACTCCCTGAAATTCAGGAGCTTGGAGCCAGGGGTGGTTGGGCTCTGCTCCCAAGGAACAAATGACAGGACAAGAGGAAGTGGCCTCAAGCTGCTTCAGGGAAGGTTTAGGTTGGATATTAGGAAGAATTTTTTCACTGCAAGGGTTGTCCAGGCCTGTGCCAGGCTGCCCAGGGCAGGGCTGGAGTCCCCCTGATCCCTGGAGGGGTTTCCAAGGCGTGGAGCTGTGGTGCTGAGGGACAGGGCTCAGTGGTGCCCTGGCAGGGATGGGGCAGCACTGGGACTCCAGGAGCTTCCAGGGCTCTTCCAACCCAACCCGTTCTAAGATCAGCACCGCTGCTTTGTTCAGCAGCTCGCTGCCTGCCGCGGAGCCAGGCGGTGAATTGAATCCATCAGGGATCCTCTCATCATGGCAGCTGCTCCGTAATACCCCCAGCTACAGGTCTGGGGTGGGAGCGAACCCTGAGCTCACCTTCATGCCGTCTGCCCCTCTGTAGACGGCCGTGCAGCCCTGGTAAGGACACTTGTAAATGGTCGGCAGCTCCTCCCTGCGAAGCAGAGGCTGGGTCAGCCAGCGTGCCCGGCTGGGGGGCTGCCCGGCCCCCCCACCTCCTCCTCACCTTTCACATTTGATTTTTTTTTTCCAGCCTGGCTTAGGCCCCGGTTTCTTCCTTATTTTGGGCTCTTTCGTCTTCTTGGCTTCTTTGCTGTTGCTTTTCTTGCTAGAAACCCTCCGAGAAGGAACAAAGAGGGTGGGTTAACACTCGACCTGGGTTTCAGTTCCCCCTTCTTAATCATCCCCGAGCGTCACGGCTTAGCCCGACGCTTCACCCGGCAAGGCAGGAGCACACGCACGTCACGCGCACGGGAGCCACGCTATGGGGATTAGCACCGGGCCCGGCGAGGAGGGACGTGGCTGAACTTCAACCCGACGGGGAGCTGGGCGACCCCCAGGAGGGGACAGGGGGCTGAGGGACAAGGCTCCGCCCGCAGACACCCCCTTACTTCTTTTCGGGGTAAGGCTCGAAGGAGTCGTCGGAAGATTGCACGGTTGTCTTCTCGTTCTCATCGTCGCTCAAGAAGTCCCTGAGAGAGGGAAGCCGCCCGTTACCCACCCGCTACCAACACCTGGCCTTTGCTCCCGGTGCATCCGTCTACCCCCCAGCACGACAGCCGAGGCTCATCGCCTTCTCCTCCCCCGCCACCTCCCCGAGCAGAGTGAACCCATCAAAGACCAAACCTGGTCCTTTTCAGCCTAGACCTCTGAAAGAGTAATTCAACTGGGCAGGAGAACAGCAAAAAAAACCAGCTCAGAAAATAGCTCCTCACGGTGGGAGAGATGTTGCTGCCGCTTTCTATACCAGGAAAAGGAATTTTGCAGAGCAAGGATGTGGCAGAATTGTCTGGCGCAGGTTAATTAGGCTGCAGGCCGTCCCGTATCCCCTCGCACGTAGCAGCCACAGAGGTTTGGGGTTTTCTTTTTCCTCCTTTTAAGTCCCAAGCCACACGAGAAGCAATTTATTGTGAGGCCGGACACCAGGCAAGAAACCGCTGTGGCCTTTTTACGGCGCTGCAACGAGCCTGCGCCCGGCCTGTGGTGCTTTAGATTGGGAACGACTGCGCTCAGTGATCCGTTATTTACAAGCCTCGCTCGAAATACCGACATTTGAAGGATTTACCCAAATTTTTGACCACGCAGACTGCTAATCGCTGCGTCCCTCCTGCTCCCGCTCTCCCCGTGAGCGATCGGGGTGATTTCTCCCAGTACCTGCATTCCCACACCGACCGCAGCCCCATCTGGGAGCCGCCACGACAGGGAATCGCTCCCAGGAGCTCTGGGCAGCCCACCCCAGCGCGAGGCTGGAGCAGCAGCTCCACCAGCACGGCCCCCTCACCCCTTCCCCAGAGCAGAGCTGGAAGGGGACGATAAGACAGGAGCGGGTTTGCTGGAAGCAGCCGACGAACACGGAGAGCACGCAAACCCCCAACCCCGCAGCAGAGGCGGCGAGGAGGGGAGCTCGGCGTGGCAGCAACGGCGCCACCGGGGCCGCTGCGGAGCCACCGGGGCCGAGTCCCTCGTGGGAGATGCCAGCTCTCCCAGGTGGGTCATGTCATACTCGCAAAGAAGACGTTTAAGGCTGTTTTAAACCCACTCTTCTCTCACCCCTCAGAAAGGTCACTGAACTCGTCTTTTACCCGCTCATCCGACGTTGCAGACACAACCTGCTTCCCACTCAACTGGCCTAGGGAGGGAAGGAGAACGCGGAGCGTTACAAGGAAAAGCAGCAGGAAAAAAAAAACCAACAACCCGGTGACAGCTGAAAACAGCGAAGACAACCGCTGGGAAGGATCCGAGTGCTCCGGGTCCGCTCGCGCCACGTGAAAAGACGAGCTCAAATTCGTGGTTATTTAAACCAAACTGGGCATCTCGTGGGCTCAAAGCCCCCGTGCCCAGGGACGGCAGAGCCTTTACCCCGCAGCTCCCATGAGCGGCTCTTGGTTTCCCACCCTGTGACACCTGCACTGTCACCAAAAGTCTCGTCCTCCAGCGAGTCCCAGCTGCTGTTCCTCTGTCCAGCAGCGGCCACCCGACTTCTGGAACTCTGAATCCCTGTTAAAAATGTGGCACTAGCAGGAATTCCGCAGTAAATTCACCGGGCCCAGGAGAAGCTCTGTGGGCAGGAGGGGCTCGTGCCGCTCGGCATCGCCGGCGGCCACAGCGGGGTGGGGAAACCCCTCCTTGCCAAAATACAGACGGGCTTTGGATGAAGCAGGAAGAAACACCTGGCAAATGTGGTGCTGGAGATCCAGAGACCGTTCTGCACCACTCGGCAGGGGCGAGAGACCGGCTCTGCGCGTGTGATGCGGAGCTCTGCTGTGGGAGTGCTGGAGCCTGGCCCAGGCTGCCCAGAGAGCTTGGGGAGTCTCCTTCTCTGGAGAGATTCCAAAGGCGCCTGGACCCTGCGCTGCTGGGCCCCCTGCTCTGGGTGACCCTGCTGGAGCAGGGGGGTGGCACCAGAGGAGCTCCAGAGCTCCCTTCCAACCCCCACCACACTGGGATTTGGTGATATGGTTGGTCAAGACCCCCCCGTGTTCCCTGTTTCCTTCAGCCAGGATTCTCAAGGCGCTCCCCAGCTGGGCTCTGCATCCTCCCCGAGGAGCAGCAGCGGCCGAGGAGGGGTCCTGGCTTGGCTCCCTGGCTCTCCGCCCTTCCCAGAAGACAAACCCCTTACCTGGGGCACTGCTCGGCGGTGACGCGGGCTGCGGCAGGGCCTTCTCCGGCAAGGAGGCCGAGCCGTCCAGTTGCGTGTGAGAGGAATCCCTGCTCGGCGGCGGCGGCTCGCTCTCCGCGTTTGGCGGCACCGCCGCGGTCCCTTTGTTTGGGGGCTGCGGGCACGGAGCGGTCCTTACTGGAGCGTGCTGCGCTTTGGGAGCGGGAACGGCGTCGGCGGCGTCCGCCCCGTTGTCCATCAAGCGCTGCGCCGCGCTCTTGCTCCACTCCCGCTTGACGGACAAGGCGTTGTCCACCAGCACCGTGCTACAGTCCGAATCCGTATCCATGACGTAGTCGTGGCCGCCGCCGCAGCCCCAGACGGCGCGGATGATGCCGCAGTACTCGGAGGAGAGGACGCTCTGCAGGCTGGGCACCGAGGGGCAGCTCCCGGCATGGGCGTGCGCCCAGGTCACCAGGCTGCGCAGGCACTGCGGGCTCGAGGTGATCAGGTCCACTGGCCGAGGGGACAGGCGGTCAGAGGGGGCGGCCAAGGGCGCAGCCGGACGCAGGGAGGGGACGGCAGGGACTCGGGGAAGGGACGGGAGGAACCTGCATCTCCCAACCCCAAAAGGGGAAAAGGAGGGGACCCGCTCCCCACCCTGGAATGGGACAAGGAGGGGACCAATGCCCTCCCTGAGAAGGGGACAAGGAGAGGACCTGGTCCCCTTTCCTGGAAAGGAATAGGGAGGGACCTGCTCCTCTCCATGAGAAGAGGACAAGGAGGGTACCCACTCTCATCTCCAGGAAGGGGCCAGGGAGGGACCCAATCCTCTCTCTGGGAAGGGGACAAGAGGGACCTGCTCCTGCCCCACACGCAGCATCAGAGGGCAGTTGGGAGACACCCTGAAGGTGCTGCACCCAGGACTGGGCGGGCACAGGCCCATCGACTGCCAAGACTGGTCATTTTACAGCTGAAAGCGGGTTTCTGATTGTCCCCCGGTGCCCGACGGCAGCGGAGACAGGGCTGGCACTGCCACCCAGCCCCACCTGCTCTTGGCACCCCTGTCCCTGTCCAGCTCAGCTCGGGGCGGCCGGTGCCAGCGAGGACCATCCCAGGAGCCAGAGGGAGGAGAGGAAACCTCAACCAGGAGCTCCCTGGCCGGGTGGTTGCTCCTCACTACCTGTCAAACCCAGCCCTTCGCTGGTGGCACCACGGAAAGATAAAGGAAAGCGGCTCCGGGAGCGGGCACTCACCTAGGCAGGAGGCACCTCCTTCTGTGCCCGGCTGGGTCTGCGCCGCACCGCTCCTGCAAAGCCAGAACAGCACCGTGGGGCTCGGGCTTACGGAGGGACCTCGAGTGAGTGCACAGAGTCAGGGGATCGGATCGCTTGGGTTGGGTTGGAAGAGCCCTGGAAGCTCCTGGAGTCCCAGCGCTGCCCCAGCCCTGCCAGGGCACCACTGAGCCCTGTCCCTCAGCACCACAGCTCCACGCCTTGGAAACCCCTCCAGGGAGCAGGGGGACTCCAGCCCTGCCCTGGGCAGCCTGGCACAGGCCTGGACAACCCCAAAGGGGCTGCAACAAATTGTTCCTCAGCTCCAACCTCAACCTCCCCTGGGGCAACTGGAGGCCACTTCCTCTTGTTCCTTGGGAGCAGAGCCCGACCCTCCCTGGCTCCAAGCTCCTGAATGTCAGGGAGTTGTGGAGAGCCAGAAGGTCTCCCCTGAGCCTCCTTTGCTCCAGGCTGCACAAGCCCAGCTCCCTCAGCCGCTCCTCCCCACATTCCTGCTCCAGACCCTTTCCCAGCTCCGTTGCCCTTCTCTGGCCACGCTCCAGCCCCTCCAGGTCCTTCTGGGAGGGAGGAACCAAAACCCAAACACGTCACAATTTACTAACTTCCAGGAAAGAGAAAAAAAAAGAACCACAACGTACTTTCCTTTGGACTTCACATGGCCCGTGGGAGACGCGTTCACCCTCTGGATGAAGGTCCTGAGGACGCTGCGGCACTTGTAGAACTGGGCATGGCACTTCTTGCAGACGAACTGGGGGAGCGCGGGGTCCTGCCGCACCGCCACGCCGACCAGCCGCTGGAAGTCGGCGAAGAAGACCTGATCCACACGCCGCTGCTTCTCCGAGTTCTCCCCCATCACCGGCACCTTCCCGAACGCGTTGCGCAGGCTCCTGGAGGAGAACTTCCCGTGGCAGAGGCGACAATACCCGGTGCTCAGGGCTCTGCCGATTCCTGCCGGGGAAGGATCAAAGGAACTTGGGGGTTCGCTTATGCACGTTGAGGCTTCTGCCGACACCATCCCTCGGCTCAAGCGGCTCTTTCCCACCCCCAACATCTTTCTCCGGAGCATTTACGGCCGGTGGTCCCGTCCCTCGGCCGCTCCAGCTCCAGCGGCTCCTTTGACAGCCCCATTTCTCAGCCCATCCTCCCCTGATGGTGCCCTGCAGAGTCCTGGGGACGTGGGATGGGATCTGAAGCGTCTCTCCCAGTTCACCCACGGTGCCGCTCACCCGCGGCTGACTCCGTGACTACCCTGCTTCATCCCTCCGCAACAACCCTGCTTCATCCCTCTGCTGCTCCCTGATTTTCCTTTTCCAGGGAAAACTGGGAGAGGTGAGGAAGGGCAGCACCCATGGGTGAGCCTCTCGGGGGCTGGGAGGGATGGTGGGTGCCGTCCCCGGGTGAGCATTGCTGCCCTGTAAGCGGTTCTTCCACTATCCCTCTGTCGTTTGTCTGTGGACAAGCAACTTGGAACCGTGGGATGATCCAACTCATCTCCTGCACCGGCAGCATGGCGTCCGAACCGGGGCACCGGGCACCGGCAGAGCACTGGGGATGGAGGAGAGTCGGCTGCCGAGAGCTCTCCTCATCTCACGATTTACCGACACCGGCAGCCTCAGCTCCCTCCGGTGAAGCCCCGCCAGACGAACAGGGAAATCCGGGCTCTGGCACCCGGCGGATCCACTGCCCCATCGTCTGCCGGTAGCACGGGGCCCCGGGAATGGCGGCAGCGGCGCCCGCCCGCGCCGGGGACCCACTTGGAGCCCATCCCGGTGGGTGCCCGTACCCCGGGGAGCCGTGCCCGTGGAGTGCGGGCCCTGC